>JAKSZU010000001.1:222209429-222426929 GCA_026018925.1 Tupaia tana | reverse complement strand
AAGCTTTTATAGCTTTTACTTTCCTACCTTCTATTTAATATTAGTCATTCTTCACATTTACATTCTTCTGAATTTTATGCTGCATAATGCTTTCGAGAAGACTGTGTTTATTATTCTGACATGATTCTTTGTGAAATAGGTGCTTGATACGGATTATTTTTAAAAGACTAAAAGCCCCTCAAGTGATTACCCTCTCAAACTTCTTGTAAAGGAGGACAGATAATGATCCTTGTCATCACCAAAGGCAAATACAGAACTTTGCAACATTTTAAACACTTGCATGCCACACAATATAACCAAATTTATTAGTTTTGCTAAGAGTTCTTTTTCTAAGTTTTTTTTTTCCTCTCTGATGCCTGTTTCCTGTGGTTCTTAATCACATATCAACGAAGTAGTGAATTTTATGGTCATTTTATACATTTGAACCAATTAAAAAGGCTATAGGTTTATCAAAATTATAACAAAGCCATTCTTATGCTCCTTCTTGTGTATGTATATATACACAAGAAAGTGGAAATATGAGTGAAAACCTGGTTTTTAAACTTTCTTAATGTTGTGCACATACGTATAAAAGGTATGAAACATTCTCTTTATAGGAATTTACAGAGGTGTATTTCACAATTTCTGATAAAAGGAGAAGTAATTATCTTCCTATACACAGTTCTCTATTTCACAACCCCATCCAACTAAATGACTTCACTATAGAACATTGGGTTTTTAAGATTGGAATTTTGGTAGAGCAGTAGACCTGCAACTTTTGTAAACAAGTACAATGCTATTTGAAATACATACTTCTTTTTCTTTGGCTATTCTGAAGGCAAAAGAAAAAAAATCAATAAGCCAAAAAGAATCCCACCAAAAACAAACAAACAAACAAAAACCCCGAAAATGCTATGTAACAGTTATGGTTTGTGCAAGTGCTAGCTTAAAAGCTTTATTTAAATATGTTTTCAAATATTTTTGTGATAAACAAGAATCAATTTAACTTGGTCATATCACAATTTTCTAAAGCATGTTTTCTAGTTCTTTTCTAGTTCACACCCTGCCATCATTCTGCTTATATACATGTTCATTTTAAAAGATTTGCCAAATATAAATAAGAACCATTACAGAATTACAGAGTAGGATTACTTCTGAAGGGAAAAAAAAATCGTCATCAGTTGTATTCTCAGCTACCCTATTAGACTTCATCATTAAGAAAAGTATTCAGGATGTCTAGTAGGTGAAGAGAGCAGAAGTGTGTTTTCATTTTGATATGATAGCTGCATTCAAGTTATTCTCCTCTTTACAATAGATTTTACCTAGCTTTATCTTCATAGGAAGCTGCTTTCCGTTGAAAAGAAGAAGAGAATAGAAGTGTCATGACATGGGATTAACAGTACTACCGGTTAGTAAATCAGATGTTTGAGGTGAAGGAAGTGGAATGTGACATGCATCGGTAGGATGGACTGGCAGGATTTTATAGAGACAAGTGAAAAGAAAAATTCGAATCATTGGTTGATGCTCCTGATACCTGTACTGTTTTGAAAACACATGGCCCATTTAATCAGTCAGTCACTGTAACGGGTATGAGCACATAGATATTCCCAGCAATGTTAGTGCATACAGAAGTGGTAATCATAGAAGATACTAATCCAAGTTCTGTTTCCAACTAATTAAAAAAGAAGATGAGAAAATTGTACCTGAGCCTGAAAACCTGGCTAGTACAGTTGATGTTTCAGATGCCAAAATGTCTACAAGCAACTTGACTGAGGGTTCACCTCAATGTCCCTCATGATAGTCACTGAAGAACTACCTGTGAAAACCAGCTTCTCAAACATTGCCATTTGCAAAGATTTTATACAGCACCCAGAATTAAGATTTTAACATTTCGAAAGTATTGGCCAAATGGTTTACACAGATCATACAATTTATTTGGAATACTAATAAATACTAATAAACTAATACTAAATTGCATGCTTGGGCACATCCATGAACTTCTTTTCTTCTCTGCTAAGTATCCGTACCAATATGTAAAAAGTTAGGTTGAAATTGGTAGGCTTAAAGATTTATCTGAGTAGCTTAGGTGATTACCTAAAAGATCAGTTTAAAAACTCAATAAGAGATAACTTCACATCACCATCACCAGTGTCTTCATTTGGAAGATTTTTCTAAGTCCACCTAATTTGGCATTCACTCCATAACTCCATATTTTTAGTGTTCATTTTTTTCACTGCAAAAGTTTCCCTAAGAATAGGGTTAAAACTGTTTAGTGCCTAATATTTACTTAAAACTTTGTTAAAAAAAAAAAAGAATTCGCACAAAAAAAGCCCATTAAATATTCACACTTTAATATATGTTCCTCAGAAACAAATGTACAGTTAGATAACACATAAAGAATTATGAATGACTAATTATATTTTGCATATTTACAGCAAAGACAATTAGCAAATAGCTTTTATATGCAAAATAAATGAAAAAGTAATTAAGATGCACTAACCAGAGCAGCAATATCAAGTCTGTTGTCTTGTGATTCATTCCTAACAAACATAATAATTATGCATTCATTGTCATATAATTAAAACAGCTCTGTCCTTTAGAAAAATGGTTATTTACTGTATAATAACCTGAAGAGTGGCAGAAGTTCCTCATAATGGCGAGCAGGATAATTAAATATTTCTTCTTAGGAAATGTTCACCCAGTTTAGTTTATTATCATAAACTTCTACCAGCAAGCAGCTGTTCCTCAGGAATGCCAAGTGTTTTCTCTCAGGTCTGAGAAAGTTATTTTCCGTTTTGTTTGTAAGCTCTCGTTTTTTTCCCTCGCTGTTGAATTGGGCAAGGATGTGCCTCAGCCACCCTTCCCCTCCCCATGGCTGGTTCCCCTGAAGGTTGTCCCCAGTTCCAGAGGGCTCTGGGAAACAACTTCAAGGCCTTTCTCTGCAGTTCAGTCTGTGTTTGGTGACACAAATATGTCTGCTTCTCTGACAGAAAAAAAAAAAAAAAAAAAGAATATATTCTCTTTTTGAAGATAGGCTTGGACTTTGACTCTTTCACCACTACAATAGACCCTAAGTGTGTGAATAAATAAATAGATAAACAAATAAAATAACATCTAGTATCTATCACATTAAATGAGATACCTGAATTTTAGAAATGAGTACATTCAATATTTAAGCTAAATTAGCATGATACAGACTATTCTCTGCATTTCCCACATATAGCTTATGGCAGCCATTTTGTTTCCCCAAAGCTGAGTGGATCTCTGGGTCTTTGCCCAGCACTGTTATTATTGCCTATTGCTCTCCTGTGATGGAAAAGCAGAACCTGTGGAAGTACCGGACATAATGCAATTAGAAATTACTGAAGCAGAAGAGGCAAAGTGTATGCTTTCTATTTGGTGTGTTATTGTATATTGTATATATACATATAGTCAATAAAATTATTTTATATAAATAAGCCATGTGTCCAGTAGGACTGGAGAGTACAAGAATAATGGGGGAAAAGCGGTATTTGTAAATTATTATTTATTACTTCTTATTACTTTTTAAAAAAGCATAGTTGAAACTTCTAAAATTACTACATGTAATAGTGTAGATAAGAAGGATAAATCTTAAGTAGAAAAAATGCATGCAATTATTAATTAAAATGTTTTTTATTATTTAAAATGTATTTAATATAAAATAATATTTAAATACTACAGTTTTCCTTTTTATTATATACTACATAATTTGTTATTGAATTAAATGTAAACTTCCATCTCAGAGAGTAAGAAAATAAATGGTTTGAGGGACCAGCAGTTAGCGTAATGGCTATGTCGCTGAACTCCCATGTGGCCGACCGCAGTTTGAGTCCCGGATCCGGTGGCTTAAACTCACGCCGGGCACGTGTGTGCGTGCATGTCCAAGTTCCCGAGAGGAGAATGGAAGAGAAGGGATTGCGGCGTGGCCATCCCCCCTGGGAGGTGATTTCTCGCTTTTTGTCTCTCTGTCTTTCTGGCAAGTGCATGCGCCCTAAAGCAAAAACCTCTAAAAAAAAAAAAAATGGTTTGAGCTAGGTTTTATCATTTGACTTTATTAAATATTGGCAGCTAATTCTTTTAACAATTAATGAGCTATCATTTATTTCTTTATTTAGTTCAAGAAACATGGGGCTGACTGGTGGAGTGGTGGTTAAAGGTACTGGATTCCCATATGGCCAAAAACGGTTTGAGTTCCAGACCTGGTGGCTTGCTTTCTTGCTTTCCCCTTCTCTTTCTCTCTCCTCTCTCTCTCTCTCTCTCTCTCTCTCTTTCTCTCTCTCTTTCTGGTCAAGTTAAAAAATAATAATTGCAAATGGAATTAAATAAGTAAATATGTTCTTAAAAGAACCAAATAGCAGATAGTAAATGCAACAGCTTGTTTTGTGTCATTTTAAATAAGAAGTTGTGACATTATTTTCAACAGTTTACCTGGAACTATTTTTTTTTATTTCAATTTATTTATTTGCATTCATTCACTGTACATCATTGCAGCATACAAAATGAGATTTTCCATCCAGAGTACACTGTATATTGTCTCAATCAAGCACATCAACAAACATGATATTGTCAGCAGACGATCTTCCATTTCTTGTTTTCTGTATGTTTAGCTTTTATCCCTCCCATCCTTGATTCCCTATCTCTTACCCTCTGCCATCTCCCATTCTCCTCCCACACTGTCTCTGGTATCTATGTTTGCTTTCTGTACTGTTTTCCCCCTACGTTTTATTGAATCACCAAAGACCCTAATCAATCCAAATACCCTCATAGCAAACACAGGTGACATACACCTGGAACTATTTAGATATTTTCTAAATATTCTACTTCTTTTTGATGTGTGATAAGAAGAAAATAGAACAAGGAAAATCTGGGAAGAAAATACATATTCTTTATTCCTACAATTGGGAGAATTTAACCAGAGCTTAGACTGCTAAAGAGATAATTGTCCTGAAGTAAAACTGGCTAAGTATATTATTAGAGATCCTGTATGCTACCAACAGCATTTGGAGAAATGAAAGAAAACAGAATTTGAATTCATAGCAGGGCATTCTAATAGCTAATTTTTTAAAATTATTTTATTTAACTTTATTTATTTTATTTGTTTATTTTTCTTTGACCAGATAGGGACAGAGTGTGTGAGAGACAGAGAGAGAGAGATGGAAAGTGAGAAAGCAAGCCACCAGGTCCAGGCCCTGAACCGTGGTTGGCCATATGAGAGTACAGTACCCTTAACCATACCACCTCCAGCCCCTCTAATAGCTAATTTATTAGTGAAAAATAGAAGAGAAAAACATCCATTTCTCAAATTGTTATTTAATTAAATTAATTATTATTATTTTAATTCGACCAGAGAGAGAGAAAGGGAAAGTGAGAAAGCAAGCTGACAGGTGTGGGACTCAAATCATTATTGTCCACATGAGAATTCAGTGCCTTAACCACTACATCACCTGCTAGCTTCAACAGTCATATCTTAAACTCTATGTAGAAACAGTTCAGGATTGGGACCAGCAGTTAACGTAATGGCTATGTCGCTGGACTCCCATGTAGTCGACCACAGTTCAAGTCCCAGACCCCATGACTTAAACTCACGCCAGGCACATATGCGTGCGTGCCCAAGATCCCAAGAGGGGAAGGGATTGCAGCGTGGCCACCCCCCTGAGAGGGGGGGTGATTTCTCACTTTCTGTCTCTCTGTATCTCTGTCTCTCTCTCTGTCTTTCTGGTGAGCACACATGCCCTATAGCAAAAAATAAAATAAAAGAAATAAATAAAAGAAACAGTTCAGGATTACCCAGTACTAGCACACCAAAAACACCAGGATAAGTAAGAGAGAGTATTTTAGATGTAATCATTGATATTCTAAGGAATCCTAATAACCCCAAAATAACTCTAAGTAGTCAACATGGGAAAAGTCATCACTTTACTCCTCCTTACATTTATTTGTGGTTTAGAATTGTTTTAATTTTTAGATACTACGGCAGAGGAGGCAAGGAGCACCATGGATTTTTTTCAGTTCTTAGTGCTTATTAATGATCTTCATATAACCACATACACATATGTATGTCATCTCATATAAATTCCTATTAAGTATGTCAGTAAATCTTCCATCTTGCAAGCTTAAAGAACAGTAGGGTTATCTGCTGTGATAGCAGGACTATCAGTTTATTTATCTGCTATGACAGATAGGAAAAATGATCAAACATTACACTAACTCTTAATAATGAGCTTATTCCTCTCTTCAAGGAACAAAGTTCAGAAGGGTAGGACATGAGAGGGGCCAGCAGGTGAATGTATGCACCTGTTTCTGCTGCTTGTCATCTTTCCTTCTCAGAGCACACATTTCTTAGCAAAATGGAGACAGGAAGACCAAGCCCCAACTTCCAGACAATCCCTTTTGACCACATGATGGAAACTATAATTACTCAAATGTTATAATTCATTTTGTACTTGTTATTCATACCTTTCAATCTGGAGCCCACATATCCCCATTGTATGAACTGTTTCATGCATGCATTTCATGTGGACTTAGCCAGACTATTGAGTGAAAGATCCTGGAGGCAGGGATAGGGTCTTGTTTTATGTAAGCATTCCACATGGTACATGGGATATGGCAGTTGCTTGAGAGAGACTGTCAAATGGATATTTTCATTTACATTCAACAGACACAGACCTAAAGGTCTTCACCCCTTTTAAAACTACTGTTAGAGAGAGAAATATATTTCTCTCTCTATTATTTATCTCCTACCCTTCTCCTGCTTCCTTACCCTACATACATTTTCAGTCCTCACATACCTTACAAACACCCATACAACTCCATAGGGCCAGCAGGTGGTGTGGTAGTTGAGGGTGCTGGACTCCCACATGGCCAATGATAGTTGGAGTCCCAGACCCGATGGCTTGCTTTCTCATTTTCTGTCTCCCTCTCTCTCTCTCACTCTATCCCTCTCCGGTCAAATTAAAAGAAACAAAGAGAGAAAGGAAGAAAGAAAGAGAGAGAAGAAAGAAAGAGAGAGAAGAAAGAAAGAGAGAGAAGAAAGAAAGAAAAAAAGAAGAAAGAAAGAAAGAAAAAGAAAGAAAGAAAGAAAGAAAGAAAGAAAGAAAGAAAGAAAGAAAGAAAAAGAAAGAAGGAAGGAAGGAAGGAAGGAAGGAAGGAAGGAAGGAAGGAAGGAAGGAAGGAAGGAAGGAAGGGAAGGGAAGGGAAGGGAAGGGAAGGGAAGGGAAGGGAAGGGAAGGGAAGGAAAGGAAAGGAAAGGAAAGGAAAGGAAAGGAAAGGAAAGGAGGAGGGAGGGAGGGAGGGAGGGAGGGAGGAAGGAAGGAAGGAAGGAAGAAAGAAAGAAAGAGGAGGGAAGGAAGGAAGGAAGGAAGGAAGGAAGGGAAGGAAGGAAGGAAGGAAGGGAAGGGAAGGGAAGGGAAGGGAAGGGAAGGGAAGGGAAGGGAAGGGAAGGGAAGGGAAGGGAAGGGAAGGGAAAGGAAAGGAAAGGAAAGGAAAGGAAAGGAAAGGAAAGGAGGAAGGAAAGGAAAGGAAAGGGAGGGAGGGAGGAAGGAAGGAAGGAAGAAAGAGGAGGGAAGGAAGGAAGGAAGGAAGGAAGGAAGGAAGGAAGGAAGGAAAGAAAAGAGGGAAGGAAGGAGGGAGGGAATGAAGGAAGGAAGGAAGGAAGGAAGAAGGAAAGGAAGGAAGGAAGAAACGAGAGAGAAAGGAAGAAAGGAAAGAAGGAAGCAAGAAAGAAGGAAAGAAAGAAATTCTTAAAAAAAAAAATACAACTCCAACTAGATCTGTTGTTATGTTTACAATATATACACAGTAGAACCTTGATCACTAGTCATTAAATGACTAATTAACAGGCTAAATGAATGAATGGATGAGTGAATAACATAAGTGTTATTTGAATATACTCACGGGGATATGGAAAGATGTCTTTTCAAAAGATGTAAATGTCTTTGCTCTGTCTGAGCCCTGGCTTGTGTGAAATTTGAGGTTTGGCCATCAATGTCACAGCAATCTGAACTCATACATTCCAAGCCCCTGAATCCTTTCTAAATGTGTATTTTGAAAATAAATGCTCAGGACCAGCAGGTGGCATAGTGGTTAAGGCACTGGACTCCCACATATTCAATTGCAGTTCAAGTCCCAGACACAGTGACCTGAAACTCATGCCAGGCTCATGTGCATGCATGCATGCCCAAGATCCCTTGAGGAGAATAGAGGAAAATGGATTGTAGCATGACCATCCCCCTTGTGTGTGTGTGTGGGGGGGGTAATTTCTCTAGCAAAAATCTCTGTGCCCTAATAGTAAAAATCTCAAAGAAAAAAAGAAGGAAGGAAGGAAGGAAGAATGATGATTATGTCACTAGACTCACATGTAGTCGACTGTAGTTCGAATCCTGAACCAGGAGGCTTAAAATTCATGCCTGGGGCGTGTGCATGCATGCCCAAAATCCTGAGAGGAGAATGGAGGAGAAAGGATTGCTGCATGGTCATCCCCCCTGGGGGGGGGGGGATTTCTCACTTTCTGTCTCTCTGCCTCTCTGTCTTTCCTGTGAGTGCACGCACTGTATAGCAAAAAATCTCTCTTTAACAGCAACAACAACAAAAGCAGCTCTATGTTTAGGGATGAAAGATAACCAAGAGGAGAACGAATTGCTTCCTCTGTAGGTGAGACCTTCTATTTGAAACTCTCTTTGGCACGTGGATCAGTCAATGCTATGATTGTAGAGTTACCAGCTTCTATGTTCTACCAAAGGGCTCAGGCAGAGCTGCATTACACACTTACAATCTCCATCACTCCCCTCTGTGCAACCCAAGCCATCAGTCTTCAGAAAACCTACCAAGAAGAGGTCAAACTAAATGGAAGGTTTTCAAAGTGATGGCTTCATCATAAACATTTCTTTTTAAAGACTTTTTTCATCCCTTCCTAAGTATTAACCTAAAATGTAATGTAAAGATATTCATAAGTTGGGACTGGCAGGTGGCATGATGGTTAAGGCATTGGACTCCCACATGACTGACTGTGGTTCGAAACTTGGACTTGGCAGCTTGCTTTCTCACTTTCCCTCTTTCTCTGTCTCTCTCTCTCTCTGATGAATTAATAATAATAATAATAATAATAAAATTAAATGAAATAATTCAAAAACTACTCACTCAAATATTTACTCAGAAGTCCAGTAACTTGGGGCAAAAAGAAAGACTTTTATGAAGTTGGTGTTCAAAAGCAGATCAGAAAGAAGGATCCTAGGTATAGATAATGAAAATCATCTCAAAATACACTCTCCATCTCACAGTAAGCCCTTATAAGATAGATGATGTTCAAGAACTTAGAAACATGCGTGTTTTTATTGCTTGCAGTCTTCGTTTCTGGCTCTTGGTCTTTACTGACTTAATGGATCTCCTAGAAAATAATATGAGCCCATGCAAAGTAACAGAAAGTCCACTTACAGACTCCAAATGATGTCAAGTGATAGAAAGACCTACAGTCAAGATGGCCTAGAATGTTTGTGTGCAAGACTGGCAAGTCCTAGAGATTCACATATAAAGTCTTCATAGCCCTCTTTGCCCAGTAAATCAACAAGCATTTTCTGAACCTTCCCTTCTTTTGTGTCTTAAGACCTAAAGGTTTAGCTTAATTTGAAAACAGCACAAGTGAAACCCTGAAAAGTGATAGTATAAGGCCAGCCTTGTAGCACAATGGTTGGGTACCATATATTTCAAAGCCAGACCCCACATAGCTGACCACAGTTTGAATCCTGGCCAGCCCCAGTGGCTTCAAAAACATGCCAGGTGTGTTTGCCTATGTCCCTAAATCCTGGTGAAAATGAGAAATGGAGGAAAGGGATTGGGATGTGACCGCATTCCACTGGGGGTGCATTCTTTCTCACTTTCTCTCTCATTCTTTTCCTAGCAAGCACTCTGGCAAAAGAAAGAAAAAAGGAAGGGAAGAGAAAAAAAAGAAAGAGAAAGAAAGAAAGGTCTTTATACAAGTACAAACACAAAGTATCAGACTAGAATGCTGAGGTAAGCATTGGGGTTAATTTATGGAAATTAAATGCTGACCTTTTAATTTCTTTATTTTATATGTGTTGTTTGGTTTTGGTGAGATGGAATCACTCTCAATCACTATTGGTGAGTAAGCCACAGAGAGAGAGAGAGAGAGGTGAGTTTACCCTTTCCATGGTAGATGCTATCATCCTCCTGAGGCTTAACATGGGCGCCATGTTGGATAGTCCCCAACTCCTTCAACTACCAGGTTCTGGGACTGGCTCCTATCTGTTTGGTGACCCAGATCCAGGGGGCATGTCAAAAAGAACTGAGTCTTCCCCAATCACCCACAAATAAAACTGTTTCTTTCCTCATGAAGAAGCAACCTATCAAAAGGAAACAACCTACAACGGCCGTGATGAGGCAAGAGGTGTCTGTGGTGGCCACTGCAAAGATGTTCAGGAAAACACCTTTCCTGTTGGCTAAAGGCCCCTCAGTGTAGGAAGAATCAAATTCCACCAGCTTCCATCTGGCTACATTATATTTGGATAATAATCCTGAAATGCACATTGATGCTGAAGAAGTCGCTTCTTCAAAACTTTAAGGCAACAATTAAGTATTCCATTGTCATGGCTCAATTAAATGGTTTGGCCTGAGAAAATTGGGGATTGTAAAGTGAGGATGGAATGTGCTTTGATCCTCTTTCCAGGGTTATTGTTTCATTAATAAATGAACATGTCATTTGTCTCACCAGAGGGAGCTCATGCCCTCCAGGCTTTTTTCCCTTTTTTGTTCAGGTTTTATAAAGATGAATTTCCAGTGCTCTGAAATACCATGGATTAGTAGTTAAGCCTGACAGCACTTCGGGGAGTAGCGAGCTTAAAGTGCCTCACACAGGTCTCCAAAGCACTTGTTTACTAATAGAGGAAATCAGCGACCGTCTGCAGCTGCTGATATCGCATTACCATTTGGAAAGACAGTAGCTGAGATAACAAATCACACAGTTTTAATAATTACTCCTGCATTCCCGGTTTTTGTTTCCTGCATAACTGTAAAGGCTGGATTTCTTCCAAATAAACAGATAAAAACAGTATGGAACTTTTATCTTTTAATGATAATGACAACACATCATGTTTCACTAAAAGTTTCCTGCTGAATTTTTTCTGATTTCTAGAGTTTCAATAAAATGTAATTATACTTTATAATTCCACTCTTTTAATCTTCACTTCAAAAACTATTCACAGTGAGCAAGTTTGCCAGGCACTGAGAGTAGGGGACGAACTGCCCGGGACTAACCCATGTTGACTCTCTCCTGCTTTCTGTCTCGGGGTAAACCTGTCACTGAAATTGCATCCTGTACATCGAGCTGCTTTGCATTCAAAT
Organism: Tupaia tana; assembly: GCA_026018925.1. Taxonomy (NCBI): domain Eukaryota; kingdom Metazoa; phylum Chordata; class Mammalia; order Scandentia; family Tupaiidae; genus Tupaia; species Tupaia tana. Next base: position 222,415,577 of record JAKSZU010000001.1, on the reverse strand, counting down.
TAATAGCCAGTTTAATTTGAATGTAAAATAGCTCCATTTAGGGCCATCATTTTTTAAAAAGTAGAGCATTTGGCAATGAATGGATGTTTAAGATATGATACATTTGCAACATATTTTTAATCCTAAATTGAACCTGTATTAGGATGGGGATATTTTAATATCAATAGATAAGTCATAAAAGAAGCCCTTTTAAAAATCTGCATAGTAAATATGTGCTTTAGGGGTCAAAACGAGTCTATGGTACAGATACAGTAGAGGGTTCAGTTCATATGGCCGCGCCGGGCATTTTCTGGCAAATCTGTGCATTGTTACATTTCTATAGTGGAAGAATGGCAATTGATTTTTAAAACGCATGCTGCAACTTTATTTGCTCAGTAATTACATGGACTTTATTTGGAGGTCAGCGAAAGAACAACTAAATAGGAAAATGAAGTCTTCCTCCCTGGTGCAATGAAACCATAAAAGTTGGCAGACAGAAAAAAAGGCTAAACTTTTTCCCAGAGCTCTGAGTTTGGTTTCCACTGGTCCATGTTCCGTTGGGTGATTAGAGAAAGCTTTTTTAAAGCCTTGCTTCAGAATGATCTTAATTGGTGCAAGGTTGAGCCCTTTCTAGGAGGGGAGGGAAAAGGTTGAATAGCCTTTTCAAGTCACATGAAAGTTTCTAGGATGAATGTACGATAATTAGATTAATAAGTAGCTTAATTTATCACAGCTGAGGATTTCAACAGCCACACATTAGAGCAAGAAAAAAAGATTAGTGTGATTCTAGTTTGTAAAAAAAAAAAAAAAAAAAAAAAAAAATTGTACTGGAACTTGATTAACCTTAAACACAGAGTGCCTTTCTTAGTCTAAATGTCTGACGAGGGGGAGGGGTGTGGAGTGGAGAAGTGGGGAAGAGGACCTGAAATCATCAGAAAAGTCCTATTTTACTCCTTTCTATCTCTCAGATAATGAGCAGTAACAGGATCACTTGAGCCAACCTTTCCCTTCGAACCCTAGATGCTGCTGCCCACCCAACATCATAGAAATACATTCCCGATGCGGCGTTTGTCATAAACAGATCCGTCTCTGGCGAGGACAAGGAAGCGGTGTGATTGAGAGGAGAACATCATTTCAGTTAGCGTGTGGTGAGAACACTGAGGCTCAGCTCGTTGGATGGCACGTCCACAGTTACCTCAGCATTAAACGCTTGCGTTTAGACCCATGCCTTCAAAACTCATAGGTTGCCCAGACAAGGGCAGTAATGAGTTGAGATGAGTGATAGTCATTGATAAAACATGCAAAATGAAGACAATTATTATAGCAGCAAGAATAATTGATTTAAACAGGGTTTAAAAATCAGATGGGGACTGGCACTCAAAAATACATGCATCAATTCAAATTATTGTCCATTGGGAGTCTTTCTTTCCATCTCCTCCACATGTGCACAATAAAATATTTTGATAAAAAGTGGAATCTGCGAGACCATCTGATGAGCATATCATCAGGGGTGGGCTAATGTCAGATTTGATTAAATAACCTTAACCTTCCTGACTCCCGTCTGGCTACCAACGAAGCTGCAGTGCGCTGTGCAGAACAAAGCCGCTGGCATCAGCGTCGGTTTCGCTGTGGAATAGCCTGGGGCGTGGATCTATGGTACCTGTCAACACTCAACAGTCATCGTGGTTGGGAGGCCGGCTAATGCGAGCCCAGCGGTGGAGCTGGGTACCGGGCATTGCCGATGTGGCTGCCTGGGAAAGGTGTGTAACTGGGTGGGAGTAGGTAGCTGTGACCCAACTGGAAGGGAAACGAGCAAAGCGAAAATATCAGACAACCCACTGACACTCCCTCCACCACCACAAAAATCACTGAGCGTTTCTCTTCCTTCTCCAAAGCATACACAGAGCAGTCAGGTGGGCGTGATTGGAGCACAGGGTCCCAGCCGAAATACCGCAAACTTACCTGTTTTGATATGGCCCAGCCATATCAACCAGGGCTATGCCAGGGCACTCCTGCACCAGCCTGTTTGACAAGTTTAGGAACTACAGCCAGCACCAGAGGTGATCCATTTCCTGTAGGGATGTCTGCTCTCAGAATACAAGATCTTCTCTTCTGGTGGGATAAAAGAAAAGCTCTAGGGGACCAGCAGGTGGCATGGTGGTTAAGGTGCTGGACACAACCACATGGCCAACCACAGTTCAAGTCCCAGACCTGGTGGCTTGCTTTCTCACTTTCCCTCTCTGTCTCACTCTGGTCAAATTTAAAAAAAAATAAATTAATAAATGAAATTAAATAATTTTTTTTTAAAGAGCAGCTCTATGGAGCTAGCAGGTGGCATGGTGGTTAAGGCGCTGGACTCCCACACAACCAACCACTGTTCAAGGGTGGGCCATGGTGGACCCAGCGGCTTCCTTTCTCATTTTCCCTCTCTCAGTCTCCCTCTGGTCAAATTTTTAAAAGATAATAATGATGGGAGCCAGCAGGTGGCATGGTGGCTAAGGTGCTGGACTTCCACATGGCTGACCGTGGCTCAAGTCCCAGACCTGGAGGCTTGCTTTCTCACTTTTCCTTTCTCTCTCTCTCTCTCTCTCTCTCTCTCTCTCTCTCTCTCTCTCTGGTCAAATTTAAATAATAATAACAAGTGAAGTTAAATAAATAAATTATTAATTTAAAAATTGATGATGATAAATAAAATTAAATTAGATAATTCTTTTCTTAAAAAAAAAAGGTGCTAAACTCCCACATGGCCAAGTCTCGGACCTGGCAGCTTGCTTTCTCACTCTTTCTCTGTCTCTGTCTCTCTGTCTCTCTCTGGCCAAACTGAGGAAGAATAATAAACACAATTAAACAAATAGTTCTAAAATATTAATTTAAAAAAAGAAGCTCTATTTTTTATTTTTTTGTCATGTAATGGAAAATGGGCTTAACCATGGTGGTACAACTGGGAAGGCACTGCAGCCCAGTCACTGAGGTCACATGGAAGGTTCAGCTCGATTCTGGTTCAAACTAAACCGACAGGTGCCTGTGGTCCTATTATAGCTAACTGAGAGCCTGAGGCAGGAGGATGGTAATGTGGTGAGACCTTGTAAAAACATACCCCTCTTGGGGGCCAGCAGATGACATGGTGGTTAAGGCACTGAACTCCCACATAACTGACCGTGGTTTGAGTTCCAGACCTGCAGCTTGCTTTCTCACTTTCCCTGTCTCTGTCTCTCTCTCTGTTGAGTGCACATGCCCTATAGCGAATTAAAAATAATAATAAAATAGAGACCAGCAGATGGCTTAATGCCTAAGTCGCTGGACTCTACATGGCTAACTACGGTTTGAGTCCCTAACCTGGTGGCTTGAAACTCACAATGGGAGAGCGTGTATGCGTGCTCAAAATCCCGAGCGGAGAGTGGAGGAGAAGGGATTGCAGGGGATGATTTCTCGCTTTCTGTCTCTTTATCTCTCTCTGTCTCTCCAGCGAGTGCATGTGCCCAATAGCAAAAATCTCTCTGAATAAAACAATCATAAAGATAAATTAAATAAATAATTATTTTTTTAAAAAATACCCCTCATGGGACCAACAAATGGCATAATAGTTATGTTGTTGGACTCCCATATGGTTCTGGTCCTGGACCCAGCAACTTAAACTCATGCCGGGCACATATGCATATGTGCCCAAAATCCTAAAAGGTGAATGGAGAAGGGATTTCGGAGTGGCCATTTCCCCGGGAGTGATTTCTCACTTTCTGTCTCTGTCTCTGTCTCTCCAATGAGCGCGTGCGCCCTATAGCAAAAATCTCTCTCAAAAAAAAAAAAAAAAAAAAAGCCCTCTCTTCTCCCCCTCATTTTCCCCTCTCTCCTTTTTTGTGCTCTCTCATTTAAAAATAAAAAAGGTGAGTCCTGCAGGTGGCACTAGAAACCCACGTGGCCACTGAGATTGGAGTTCCACACCCAGTGGCTTGAAACTCACTTCAAGTGCACGTGTGTGTGTGTGAGCAAAATCCTGAGAAGAGAATGGAGGATAAGGGATTGCAGTGTGGCCGTGCCTGGGGGGGTGGGGGTGGGGGTGATTTCTTGCTGTCTGTCTCTATCTCTCCATCTCTCTGGCAAGTGCATGTGCCCAATAGCAACAATTTCTCAAAAAAATTGAAAAAGTAAAAAGAGAGAGAGAGAGAGAGAGAGACAAGAAAAATAAATAAATAAAGCATCGTAGTACAGATGGAATAGATTTTGACACTTAAAAGCTGATGTAATTATGGACCGTGCATAAACTTGGAGAGGTAAGCACAGTTGAGCCGACAGCCCGAGGCCTGATGTGTGCCTGTAATCTGAAATGGCTATCTCATTACTGGTTAACATGATTTGTTTAGGAGGAGATACGACCTCTAATTTGCCTTTAAATGATTAATTTGGTGTTTAAATAAGTGCCTTTTACTTAATAATGTTTTCTTCCACCAATTCACTTATGTCAATAAACTCTTTGTTTAACCTTCTTAAAGGGAACATTTTCTCTGCTCTGAGGCAATTAATGAGTGATCAAATAAATAGGTACAGGAAAATGAACTGAAATTAAGTGCTGCCCAGGATAGCAAAAGTGCTATGGGGTGGGTACTGTGGGTTCCCGTCAGCTGTGACCCGGCTGAGTACCAGTCCTTCCCCAGCCTCGTCATCCGCTCACAGTGAAGGCAGTACACGGCACAGGGCCTGCCAAGGTGAGAACACCTCACGCACAGCAAGAGGCACTTTTCTCTCAATTGCTAGTTCTTTAAATTTGCTTTTTTAAAAAGATATATATGTTAATATCAACATGTAAAAAAGTACCTTTTGCAGTCTTAGGGACAATAAAATGGATCATGTATAACTCCATCTATCCTTTCTTTTTTTTTAGGTTTTAGCCATAGGGCATGTGCACTCACCAGAGAGAGACAGAGAGAAGGAAAGTAATACCTCACTCTCACTCCCCAGGGATGGTCAAGCCACAATCCCTACTCCTACATACTTCTCTAGGGATTTGGGGCATACACACACACACACACACACACACACACACACACACCACCCTGGTATGATTTTCAAGCCACCAGGTCTGGGATTCAAACTGTGGTCGGCCATGTGGGAATCCTGCTCCTTCCCCTCCACACTACCTGCTGGCCCCACTCAGTCTATCATTTTTAAAATTTATTTATTTATTTATTTTTGAGAGTTTTTTGCTATAGGGCGCGTGCGTTTGCCAGAAAGACAGAGAGACAGAAAGCGAGAAATCAGCCCCCAGGGGGAATGGCCACGCCGCAATCCCATCTCCTCCATTCTTCTTTTGGATCTTGGGCACACATGCACACACGCACGCCCGGTGTGAGTTTAAGCCACTGGGCTGGGACTTGAACCGCGGTCCATTACATGGGAGTCCAACTACATAGCCATTACACCAACTACTGGTCCCTCATTTTATATCATTTATTTCTAACATAGTTTTTCTAGATAGTTATCAAGGTGTTTTTTGGTTAATAGTGTTAAAAGCCTGTACTTTGCTTAGCTTTCTATCATATGTGAAAAACAAGCTTTTAAAAACTTGATGAGTAATGGGGCCGGCAGGTGGCGTGGTGGTTAAGGGTGCTGAATGCCCACATGGCCGACTTCTCACTTTCTCTTTTTCTCTCTCTCTTGCTCACTCTGTCCCTCTCTGGTCAAATTAAAATAAATAAAGAAATAAAAAAAGTGAAATAAAATAATTCTTTAAAATTTTTTTTTAATTCAGAATTTTTTTCTAACAGGAATAAGTGAGTACCCAAGTCACTCATTCTCAGGACAGGTGTATGCTGGGTGTGGCAGAGACCACCAGCCATCCATTAATGATCACTCACATTCCCTTTTTCCACAATTATAGGCTTTTTCCCTAGGGCATACAGTCAACAAAAACATAAACAACATTTCCAAGCCTCCTAACTTGTGCCTGGAGCCATATGGCTGCATTCTGGCCAAGGTGAGGTAAGTGGAGATGTGTGTTCAGCTTCCTGGTTGTATTTGAAAGGCAATTCTTCCTTTCCTCTTCTCATCAAATTTTTTAAAAAGCCCTTGGGCTAGCCCCACAACACAGAGGTTAGGCACTGTGCACAGGAAGTGGTGTCTCACCTCAGCCTACGGGATGAGGCCATCATGCCCAGGATCCTGAGAGAATGGAGAATTGGAGGAAGATGGATTATGACATAATCAGTCACATTGGGGGATATTTTTTCTCTCTTTCTTGTGTATGTGTACATATCCTTTGGCATAAAAATATATATATTAAATTTTTTTAATTTTTAAAAAATATTTATTCCATTTCATTATTATTATTATTATTATTATTATTATTATTTTAAATTTGCTATAGAGCACATGCACTCACCAGAGAAAGACAAAAAGAGAGGGAAAGTGAGAAAACAAATCACCAGGTCTGGGACTCAAACCATGGTTGGCCATGTGGGAGTCCAGGGCTTTGACCACCATGTCACTTGGTGGCCCCCAAAATTTTAATTTTTTTAAAAAACTTTTTAATAAGAATTATTTATTTATTATTTTCCCTTGTTATTATTATCTTCTAATTTAAGCAGAGAGAGACAGAGAAAGAAAAAGGGAAAGCAAGAAAAGAAGCCACCAGATCTGGGACTCAAACCACGGTCAGCCATGGCACCTTTAACCATCACGCCATCTGCCAGCCACAAAACTTTAATTTATAAAATAAAAATCCATACAAATAAAGAGGGTTCTTAATGGTTTCTTAGGACAGGGCTGCCATTCCAGCTCAACTTCTGTGTGAGAGAGAAATGAACTTCTTTTTTTTTTTAATTTTATGTATTATTATTTTTAAATTTGCTATAGGGCATGTGTGAGAGAAAGAGAAAATGAGAAAACAAGCCACCAGGTCTGAGACTCAAACCATGGTTGATCTTGTAGGAGTTCAGTGCTTTAACCACCACATCACCAGTTGGCCCAAGAAACAAATTTCTATCTTGTATAAGTTCTCTGTTTTCAGGTAAGCTATTTCCTAACTAATATAATAACATAGCTGCTAAACATAGAAAACAAACTGAAACTTTGTGTTCCATGTGCTAAATTAAACAAGTCAGTAAGCCTCTCTATAGATCTCTGAATATTAGCAGTTCCTACTTTGTAAGTCACTTTTCCTAAAATGCACTTCTGATTGAGAATCATTCAAACCTCTGCACGGCTCCCCACCATCTCCTGATTCAGGACCAACCCTCGCTTGGCATGCCCCACTCCACCATTTCTCCACCTCCTTGGCTCATGTTACTCTTCTGCACACATCTTTCCACCTCTCAGAGAGGTACACCTGGGTCTATGCTTGCTTTTCCTCTTCACCTGTGTAGGTCTTACCCACCACATTATTATTTTTTAAAGTTTATATTAAAAACAAACAGCTGGGGGAACCAGCAGTTAGCGTAATGGCTATATCGCTGGACTCCCACGTAGTCGACCGCGGTTCGCGTCTCGGACCCGGTGGCTTACAACTCACGCCGGGCACGTGTGCGTGCGTGCCCAAGATCCCGAGAGGAGAATGGAGGAGAAGGGATTGCGGCGTGACCATCCCCCCTGGGGGGTGATTTCTCGTTTTCTGTCTCTATGTCTCTCTCTGTCTGTCTGGCGAGCGCTCGCGCCCTATAGCGAAAAACCTCTCAAAAAAAAAAAAAAAAAAACGGTTGGAACCAGCAGATGGTGTAACGGTTACATCACTGGACTCCCACATGGTCAACCATGGTTTGAGCCCTGGACCTGGTGGCTTGAAACTCACACCGGGCATGTGTGCGTGCATGCCCAAGATCCCAGGAAGAGAATGGAGAAGGGATTGCAGCGTGGCCATCCCCCTGGGGGGTGATTTCTCACTTTCTCTTTCACTGTCTCTGTTTTTCTGTCTCTCTGGCAAGCACATGTGCCTAAATGGGAAAACAGCTACCAAAACACACACACACACACACACACACACACACACACACCAATAAAAAACCTAGAGGACTTGAAGTCAAATGGACCTGGTTGGAAACCAAGCTGGGTCACTACTGGGTCCCCTGTCACTTAACTAAATGCGAGGAATGCAATGAGGAGCCAATCAGAATGGACCAAGGGCACGCCTCATGGCATCTACACCCTAGTGAGCTGGACCTTGAATAATAAACATGTCCATAAATCTCTAAGTACTAATATGTAAGTGCTAATTGCTGAGAAAGAAAAGCACAGGGTGCTATGTGAAGGAGTAACAAAAGGGTGAGAATTTTGAAGCAGTATTCTTCAGGGTCCAGCTTAAACACCAACTGCTCCAGGAAACTTTGCCTTGCCCCTCCCATCCTTTCCCAATTCTGTGGTCTTTCTCTTCCACGCAAACCCTGCACCACGTTATACTTTTATTATAGTATTTGTTTCTCTCCACCACCATGACTGCTACGCTTTTAAAGTTTATTTTATTTCTACTTCTCCCAAAAGTATGAGAGAGAGAGAGGCACGATCCCCCCACCTGCCCAGCGTGTGTCAGGAAGGTTCCTGGGTATGTTCCCAGAACCTTTCTATATGGGTCGACCTCACAGAGCATCATGTTTCTTGCTGTCTAGGCCCCTAATACATAATAGTAATTATTCCTTTTTTGAAATGTTTTCATTTAATTTTACTTATTGTTATTATTCTTCTTCAATTTGACAAGAGAGAGGAAGAGAGAGAGGGAGAGTGAGAAAGCAAGTCACCAGGTCCAGAATTCTAACTATGATCAGCCATGTGAGAGTCCAGCACCCTAGCCACCAAGCCACCTGCCAGCCCCAATATTAAATTATTCTTACTAATCTAAGTCAAGCCCTTCAGTAACCCTTGCTATCTGGACTGTAAACTTCTTGAAGTTAAGAACTAAATTATCTGCTTCTGTTGTACCTGAATGATCTAGAAGAGTTCCTGGTACAAAATAAGGGCTTCAAGAATATTTATGAAATAAAAATGAATTTTACCCTCTTCTTTGCTGAACACAACTCTAATATTCACATGTTAGACTAATTCTTCAGCTAGTACATTTTTTCTTTTTAATTTTATTTATTATTATTATTTTTTAATTTGATGAGAGAGAGAGGAAAAGTGAGAAAGCAAGTTACCAGATTCAGGATTTGAACCATGATTGGCCATGTGAGAATCCAGCACCTTAACGACCACGCCACCTGCTGTTCCCATAGTTCGGGCGTTTTTTTAATTGCCAGAGGGTACGTGAACCAACCAGAGAGAGAGAGGGAGAAAGCACCCCACAATGGGGCATTGTCATGCTGCAATCCCATCTCCTCCATTCCATCCTGCTGGGAATGGAGCATGCATCACATATGCCCAGTGTGTTTTTTAAGCTACTGAGGCTAGAATTTGAACCACAGTGAGCCATGTGGGATCTGGCTCCCTTAACCACTAGGCTACAAGGCTGGCCCAAATTAGTAAATTTTTATACATTTTTTTTCACATATTATAGATGGTGAATAAGTAAAAGCAAGTCAAAATAGTCTTAATTTTTTTTTTTTAAATTTTTGCTAGAGGGTACATGGACTTGCCAGAGAGAGAAAGAGAGAAAATGAGAAAGGACCTCAATGAAGGATGATCATACCACAATCCTATCTCCTCCATTTCTCTCCTGTTGGGATTTTGGGCACACACACACACACACACACACACACACACACACACACCTGGTGTATTTTTCAAGGCACTGGGTCCAGCACTCAAATAGCATAATCGGTCATGTGGGATCCAACTGCCTTCACCACCACACCACTGGCTGGCCCAACAGTCAGAAGTTTAGTAATGAAAAAAGGTTTAACATTCTATGGCAAGAGGAATTCTTGGAAGAATCCTAAAAGTCCAGACCAACATCCAAAGATACCTTCTTTTCTACAATATTTGAAAGCACCTTCCCAACATAAAATCCTGCTTTGACTTATCCCATGATTTTGTCAAAAATAAAAAGTGTCCATCCTTACAGCAGAAAGCATCTTACTAGTTTTCCCTGACAGAAATATCTCTTTACTAGAAGGAAAACATTTAAGGGGCCAGTGGGTGGCATGGTGCTGAGGTGCTGGATACTCCCACATGGCTGACTATGGCTCATGTCTCAAACCTGGTGGCTTGCTTTCTCACTTTCCTTCTCCCTCTCTCTGTCTCTCTCTCTGGTCAAATTAAAATAAGTCAATGGATAAATAAAATTAAATAAATAATTCTTTTTTAAATTAGGAAAACCTTTAAGTAATACTGAGACTGAAAGTAAAGAATAAAGGAAATTGGTTAGCTCACATAACTGAAAAATCCAGACATAGTGTTTTAGATGATGCTGATCCAATGCCTCAGGACAGCCAAAGACCTGGGTTCTTTCCATCTCTCCATGTCAGCTGTATGCTAAAGCTGGCTCTATTCCTCATCCCAAGATGGGTGTTGATAGCTTCCAGAGCCACGGGCTTTCTTTTCTGCGTCCGAGTGAACAACTTTGTTCCAGCACTCCCAGAAAAGCCCCTGTGATCACTTGCACGGTTTACTTGGTTTGCCTGCCTACCCTTGGTCTTATTGCTGTGGTCAAGAGAACAGAATGTGACAACTGGCTTGGCCTAGGTGCTGTTTGTTACCCTTGACTGGGAGGCAGTGAAGTCAGCTTCCACAGAGTCACAGGGTCCCCATAAGGAAACCAGAGACTGCTGAGAAAAGGGAAATGGGTGCTAGTAAGACAGGAAATAAATGTTGATTATACAGGATCTTGGTCAGCATCAGTCTGTGAAACTTACCTATTCAGGAGGCTAGGATTGCTTTCTTTTTTCTTTTTTCTTTTTTTTTTTTCAAAATATTTATTTATTATCATTATTTTTCAATTTTTAATAGATGGAGACAGAGACAGAGAGAGCAAGCCACCAGGTCCGGGATTCGAACTGCGGTCGACCATGTGGGAAACCAGCACCCTTAACCACCACGTCACTTGCCAGTTCCGCTTTCTTTTTTTTTTAAGAATTATTTTATTGGGATCAGCAGTTACTGTAATGGCTATGTCGCTGGACTCCCATGTAGTCGACCGCGGTTCGAGTCCTGGACTCGGTGGCTTAAACTCATGCTGGCGCATGTGTGTGCGTGCCCAAGATCCCAAGAGGAGAATGGAGGAGAAGGGATTGCAGCGTGGCCTCCCCCCACTGGGGGGTGATTTCTTGCTTTCTGTCTCTCTGTCTCTCTCTGTCTTTCTGGCGAGCACACGCACCCTATAGCAAAAAAAAAAAAAAAAAAAAAAACCACTTTTCAAAAAAGAATTTTTTTATTCATTATTTATTTATTTATTATTGCTATTATTATTTTTTAATTTGCTACAGGGCAGTTTCACTCACCAGGCGAGAAAGACAGGAAGTGAGAAAGCAAGCCACCAGGTCCAGGACTCAAATCATGGTCAGCCATGTGTGAGTCCAGTGCCTTAACCACCACGCCACCTGCTGGCCCCTGCTCATTCTTATCAAAGAGAAGAAGAGACGAAGGTATGGGCGTCTTCCATCTCTTCTCAAAATGACATCAGACTCTGGGAATAGATATAAATTACTCTCTGTTTTGCTCAGGGGAGAGCATTATGGTCATATGTAGTCAGCACTTAAAGAAAATTATTCCTATTCTAAATTTTTGAAATTGTTATAAGTAAAGACCAAGTAACAATATACACTGTCTTAAGTATTAAAATTTCTAGTAGAAGCATTGACATTTCACCTCACGTTCCAGGGAAAAGAACTTGAGAGAATGTTAGGGGAAAGGCTTTCATTCATCTCCATTTATTTTGAGCAAATGAAAGGTGTAGGATAATCCACCGGATGTCTCTTACTGTCCTTTTCTTCCTCTTCTCCCGCCCCTCCCCAACCATCTCTCTCCCCCTCTCCCCGCTATGTCTCTCTCTCACACACACATACACTTTTTCTTTTTTCTTTCTCTACCCTTTTTCTTTTCCCATTTCTTTTTCCTCTATCCCTTCTTGTTCTTCCTTCACTGCATGGAATTCCCTCTATACTTTTGTCCCATCTTTTTTTTCTCTCATTTTTTACTTTTTCTCTTTCCAAAGGAGTCTCAATAGGTAGATTAATTTACTAGGAGAAAGCAAGCTCTTTTTTCCCCCACCAATGTCATGGAAACAAGTGTGAAACTTGACAATGATTTAGGTCTCTTTGGGGAAAACTGCTCCTTCTCTATGGCCTCTGAGCGCATCAGAGGACGAAGTCTCAGTTGTCTTATAAGAAGCATGCTGGTTTCACCAAAATGTTCTGCATTAGCCATTAAAGGAGAGAAACTCCAATCTGTTTACTGGTGAGCTCTGCGGCCTAACTCTTATCTCCCTAATCCTCACACCACCCTTGAGAGCTAAGAAGGCAGCTTAGTTTTCTCACCCCCATTTCAGAGTCTTGTTGAAGGCCCCGTAAGTGCAGGCACTAACAGTATGATAGAATGACCAGATTTTTAGGCTTAGAGTATTATTGTCTTTACTTCTGGCTGATTTCTCAACTCTGACATTTCCTTAGAGTAGCATAAAATCTCTTTCCCAAATAACTTTATCTATTAACCATTAGCATTACCAAGCAGGACTGCTCACAAATAAGGAATAACGACATTACAGTCAAGTACAACACACTAACTCCTGCTTATAAAATAAAGACATTATGCTTTGGGGTCAGCCTAAGCCAAATACAGTTCTCAAATAAAGGAAATTCAGTGTATTGCTCCTTAGGGAATCTGAAACACTAAAATGTTTTAATTTGAAGTTTTAAAATAGCTATTGGTAGTTCTCAAGACATTCTTGTCTGCAGTTTAAGTCTGAAATGATTAATACGAAAATTCTTATAAAGTACATAGCATGAAAATTTTGATCAATATTTTCTAAATAGAAATGTGATTACTAATGGTAAAGGAAAAAATTCTGTCCCTGGGGAGATAATTTAATACCTGAAGTTTGTTGTTAAAAAATGAGAGACTGGACCAGCAGATGATCTAATGGTTACATTGCTGGATACCCACGTAGTTGACTGTGGTTCAAGTCTTAGATCTGGTGGCTTAAAACTCACACTGAGCACATGTGTGTGCATGCCCAAGATCCCAAGAAGAGAATGGTGGAGAAGGGATTGAGGTGTGGTCATCCCCCCAGTGTGGGTGATTTCTTGCTTTCTGTCTCTGTCTCTCTACATCTCTCTAGCAAGCACATGAGCCCTATAGCAAAAATCTCTCTCTTGGAAAAAAAAAAGAAGGGGGCTGGCAGGTGGCATGGTGGTTAGAGGCGCTGGATTCCCACATGACCAACCGTGGTTTGAGTCCTGGACCTGATGGCTTGCTTTCTTACTTTCCCTTTCTCTCTGTCTCTGTCTCTCTCTGGTCAAATTAAAAAATAATGATAACAAATGAAATTAAATAAATAAGTAAATTTTAAAAAAGAAGAAAAAATGAGAGGTTAATAAAGTTTCATTTTGTTTGTTTTCTTGAGAGATTTTTGCCATAGGCTGCATGCACTTGCCAGAGAGACAGGGAGAGACAGAGAGAGAGAAAGTGAGAAATCACCCCCCCAGGGGGATGGCTGCACCACAATCCCTTCTCCTCCATTCTCCTCTCAGGATTTTGGGTGTGCACACACATACGTCCAGCATGAGTTTTAAGCCATTGGGTCTGGAACTTTAACTCTTGTCAGCCATGTGGGAATCCAGCACTTTTACCACTATGCTACCTGCTAGACCCCCCTGAGACTTAATAAAATTTTATGGTGCTTTTACATCTAGTTTCAGCGGCTATTCTCACAATGATAGGGAAATATGCTATTTTCTGGTGGGGAATGTGTTGTGTATAAACATCAGTTAATTTCCGTCAAAGATTTTTGTGACTCTGCACAACTGTCATGGTTTATGAATACTTGTGCTAATGGAAGGATCCATACTGAAGTCCAATCAGCGTTCTACAAACATATATGAACAATGAACAAGGCAACTTCAGAAAGTTCTTAGATAACAGGCTAGCCTATGGCCTAGTGGTTAAGGTGGGTGGATCTGTTCAGCCTGGTGGTCGACTGCACAGTTCAAGTCCTGGACCTGGCGATTTGGGAAATACACTGAGCGTGCACTCGTGTGCGTGTGTGTGTGTGTTCCCAAAATTCCAAAGGGAGAATGGAAGACAAGGGACTGTGGCTTGGCCATCCTTCCTGGGGGAGGGGGGTGCTTTCTCTCTTTCTCTCTCTGTGAGTCTGTCTCTCTCCAGCGAGCACACATGCCCTCTAAATTTTAAATTTTTAAAAAAGAAAAGAAAAAAAAAAAGAGGGCAGGTATAGAGGCACAGTGGTAAAACATGACATTTTGCAAGGCAACTCCACATAGAAAAGTTCCTAGTCCAAGTGTGGAGACATCCCTGAGTATGCCAGGCATGTACTTGCCCATCATTAGAGGCTGGTTAGAGACTGGGAGAGGTGGGGGGCCAGTAGGTGGTATGGCGGCTGAGGTGCTAGACTCCCACATGGCCAACTACAGTTCCAGTCCCAGACCTGGTGGCTTGCTTTCTTACCCCTTCCTCTCTACACCCTCACCTCCTGATCCAGTCTTTCTCTGGTGAGCACATGTGTCCTATAGAAAACTAAAAATAATAGGAAGAAGAAGAAGAAAAAAAAAAAAAGAAAAAAAAATAACTTTGTAAAAAAAAAAAAAAAAGAGACTGGGGGTGGACCACAGTGTCAAGACCCTTTTGGAGTGCACTCTGTTGCTCTCACATGCGCACTCATGGAAGAAAAAGTAAATAAATTTAGAAGTATAAGTTTATTTTGATGCAAAAAAATTTTAAATTTATGCATAGTCTTTTCATAATATGCACATTTCATGAACTTTTTGAAGACCTTTCACGTTAAGTACTTGCCTTTTTTGTTTATGTTTTTGCCATAGGGAGCATGTACTCACCAGAGAGAGACAGAGGAGCAAAAGTGAGAAATCACCCTCCGGAAAGATGGCCACACAGTGTTTCCTTCTCCTCCAGTCTTCTCTTGGGATTTTGGGCACATACACACATGGACCCAGTGTGATTTTCAAGCTGCCAGGTCCGGGACTTGAACTGTAGTCAGCCATGGGGGAATCTAGCACCTTAACCATCATACTATCGTCTGGCCCAGTACCTACCGTTTTTGACAACATGCTATATATTTGACATTGGGTCCATGTAGTTCTTGTCTTGAAGGATCTCATAGCCTCATAAGAAAACAGGCATTCACTTAAATAATTTACTTACAATAAAGGTCATTTCAGTATTATAGGCATGTGCAGTAGACAATGAAAACACAAGAGAGAAATTAAGGTTCTATTACAAGTATGAGAAGACTTCACAGAAAAGTAATTTTTTTTTTTTGAGCTAGAACTTGAAGAACGAATAAGGATGGAGAGAAGTAACAAGCATTACTGTTCCAGGCAGGCCGACTAGCACATGCCAAGACAAGGAAGTAGGATATAATTTGGTGTGCTTAATGTTGCTAAACCTTTCACTATGACAGGAGCAGTAGGAGGTGTGATGTGATCAGGAATCTGAAGACCAATTACAAAATTCATTTTATGCCATGCTTAACAGTGTCTAAGCATGTAGTTATTACCTCTTAGGTCACAGAGAGACATTGAAGAATTTCGAGTAACTTGATCAGCTTTGATTAGCAAGGGTAAAAATAAATTGAAAGGGAACACAGTAAGAAGAAAAAATAATCATGATTGTGCTACTGCCATAGTTCATGTATAAAGGATGTTGAAAATCTTTGCTATGGTTCCATAACAGAGCTAGTGGGTTAGACTAAAAAAAGACAAGACAGAGACCAGCAGATGGCATAATGGTTACATTGCTGGACTCCCATATAGTCAACCGCGGTTTGAGTCCCGGACCCAGTGGCTTAAAACTCAGGCCTGGCTTGTGTGCATGTGTGCTCAAGATTCCAAGAGGAGAATGGAGGAGAAGGGATTGCAGCATAGCCATCCCCCTTTGGGGGTGATTTCTCACTTTCTGTCTCTGTCTCTCTCCATCTCTCTGGGAAGCACATTTATCCTATAGCAAAAACAGAAAACAAAAACCTTCAAGAAAAAACATAAAAAGGCATAATAGTTACATCACTGGACTCCCATGTAATTAACTGTGGCTTGAGTCCTGGACCTGGTGGCTTAAAACTCACACTGGATGTGTATGTGTGCTTGCCCAAAATACAGAGAGGAGAATGGAGAAAGGATTACAGTATAGCCATACCCGCTAGGGGATGATTTCTCTCTGTCTTTCTTTCTCTCTCTGACAAGTGCACATGGTCTATAGTAAAATATCTCTCTTAAAAAAAAAAATAAAGAAGATAGGGCTAGCAGGTGCTGTGGTGGTTGGGGGCGCTGGACTTCCACATGTTCGACCATAGTTTGAGTCCTGGCCCTGGTGGCTTGTTTTTTCTCTCTTTCTCTCTTTGTCTCTCTCTAGTCAAATTAAAATAAATCATTGAATAAATAAAATTAAATAAATAATTCTTTAAAAAAGTAAAATAAAATAAAAATAAAGAAGAGACTGGCAGGTGGCATGATGGTTAAGGTGCTGGACTCCCACATGACCGACACTGGTTCAAGTCCTGGACCTGGTGGCTTGCTTTCTCACTTTCCCTTTGTCTTTCTTTCTCTTGGTCTCTCTCTGGTCAAATTAAAAGTTGATGATAATAACAAATGAAAATTAAGTAAATAAAGAATTCTTTTAAAAATTATTTTTAAATATACTTTTAATTTAAAAAGAAAGAAAAAGACAAGCTATATTTAGGAAATAATCAACAGTAGTTATTGATTGAGTCAATGTGAGTAGAAGAGAAAGAAAAAAATCTTAAACTTTCAAGGGTCCAACAGGTTGTGTAGTGGTTAAGGTGCTGGATGCCCATGTGGTCAAGTTTCCTGCACCGGCGGCTTGAAACTCACACCAGGAACATGTGTGTGTGCCCAAGATCCCAAAAGAAGAATGGAGGAGAAGGGATTGTGGTGGCCAACCCCCCATGAGGGGCAGATTTCTTACTTTGTCTCTCTGTCTCTCTCTCTCTGGCAAGCGCACACGTCCTATAGCAAAAATTTCCCTCAAAATAAAATAAATAATTTCGAGGATTTTTTGCTGGGTCAGTGAGTTAGATAGAAGGTGGTGCCACTCATTTAATAAGGAAAATAAGAGAGGTAGCAAGTTTGAGGAGATAGGTCCTAATTTGGGGGCATTGTCAGCCTGACCTACAAGCAAAAACTGGAAAAAAAATTAAGAGGGATGTCTTTTTCTCTGAAATAGGAGAACATAGTAAGTGATGAATGAAGAAAAATGTAAAAGATTGAGTAAAGTATAGGAAGTTGAAGGAGATCCTTTGACTTACAGAGGGCCTTAAACTTCTCAGTAAAGTGGAAGGGGAGATCATCTGAGATCAAAGGGAAGGAGGAATCAAACAGTGAGTTTCAACAATATGGGTGGGAAGAGTTTTTTTTGTTTGTTTTCTGTTGTTGTTGTTTTTGCTATAGGCTGCATGTACTTGCTGGAGAAAGAGAGAGGGAAAGTGAGAAATCCCTCTTCAGGGGCGATGGCCACAATGCAATCCCTTCTCCATTCTCCTTTCAGGACTCAGGGCATGCACACACACACTCACTGTGTTTCTCAGGCTCCGGGGTCTGGAACTCAAACCACACAGTTGGCCATGTGGAATCCAGCTGCCTTAACCACCATGCCACTGACTGCCATGAAAGTGTGGGACTTTTGTGTTGATGTTCTTCTAAAAAGAGCAAGAAAAACTTTGGCTAATGTCTGTATAAAATGGAAGATGGGGAGAATATTTCTGGCTCTTCTGATCCTTAATTTGAAGAGAAAATTCAGGGCCAGCTCTAGTGGCTCTGCAGGGGGAAAGCACTCTGGAAGGGCCTGGGTTGGCGTCTCAAGGCCTCCCTGTGCATGCTGGGCACATGTAAGCATGCCCCTGACCCTGACTAGCTGAGGTAGGACTGTAGTAAGAGTGCAGACCCTGCTGGGAGTACCTCTCTCTTTCTCTGTCCTCCTCTCTCATAGAAGGAATAAATAAATGAGTTTTGGGTAGATGGAGAGAAACAGAGAAGGAAAACGGAGGATACCTAGTTTGAGTTTTTCAACCATTGAAAATTCTGGAATGAATTATGGATGCAAATGTTTTTAGTAATGCTGTCTTGACATTCACCTGAAAATAAAATTAACTGCTTTTCTCTCCATGTCACGACTCACATTAGTTTTACATGACTGCTCTCTAAGTGGGTCATTTATGGAAAGGCTGAGTATTTGCCTTGCCTGTTTGTTGTGCATACTGCCTATGGTGACTTGTCGTGGGGCAAGGCACGCTCACCCTGCTTGTCACATATCTCGCCAAGGAGAGGCTCGCCTGGCTTGGCTAACAAGCACCAACTGCCCATGGCAGAATACAAACAAGACACAGCCTTAGGAAAGATGGTAAAATATTTATAACAAAGGTACCTCCATAGTCCAAACTAATGCAATATTATTCAGCTTTAAAAAAGAAAATTCTGGGGACCAGCAGTTGGTGTAATGGCTATGTCGCTGGACTCCCACATAGTGGACCATGTTTGGAGTCCTGGGCCCGGTGGCTTAAACTCACATGGGGTCTATGTGCGTGTGTGCCCAAGATCCTGAGAGGAAAATGGAGAAGAGATTGCAGTGTGGCCATTCCCCCTGGGGGCGTGATTTCTCGCTTTCTGTCTCTGTCTCTGTCTTTCCGGCAAGCGCATACACCCTATAGCAAAAACTTCTCCCCCGCAAAAAAGAGAAAATTCCAGGGACCAGCAGGTGGTATGGTGGTTAAAGCACTGAACCCTCCCACATGGCCTAATGTGGTTCAAGTCCTGGACCTGGTGGCTTGCTTTCTCCCTCTCTCTCTCTCTCTCTCTGTATGTCTCTTTGGTCAAATTAAAATAAATTAATGAATAAATAAAATTAAATTTAAAAAAAAGAAAGAAAAATAAAATTTCAGGGCCAGTAGGTGGCCTGAAGATTAAGGCACTGGATCTCACATGGCTGACTTTGCTGTTCCAGTCCCAGACCCAGCAGCTTGAAAAACACGCCATACCGCACACGCCCTATAGCAAAAACCTCTTAAAAAAAAGAAAAAGAAGAAAAAAGAAAAAGGAAAAGAAAAACACGCCATACCCAGAATCCTGAGAGGAGAATAGAGGAGCAAAACGTGCAATGTGACCATCCCCCTTGTGAGATGATTTCTCACTTTTTCTCTCTCTGTCTCTGTCTCTCTCTCTCCACTTGGGAAGATGGAAAGTTCTGGAGATGGATGGTCGTGATGGATTCACAGCAATGTGACTTCACTAATTAATAACAGTGAACTCACCTAAATATGGTTAAAGTGGCACATTTTATGGTGTAGAATATATGCTTTTGGGACTGGCAGGTGGCGTGGTGGTTAAGGGCGCTAGACTCCCACATGGCCAACTGTGGTTTGAGTCCTGGACCTGGTGGCTTGCTTTCTCACTTTCTCTCTCTCTCTCTCTCTCTCTCTTACTCTCACTCTGCCCCTCTTTAGTCAAGTTGAAATAAATAAATAAAAGTTAAAAAACAAAATAATTATTTTTTTAAAAAGAATGTATTTTATCCACTAAAATAACTATAGTTTCATAAGCAAAAACAAAAACCAAGAATTAAAAAAAATTGGCTGATTTTGACTCATTATATTACTTACATTGTAAATTATATTATAATTACTTTACATTATAAAGTAATTAGAAGCTTTTTCTCCCCATTAAAATGTTGTTAATCTTAAAATAAATATATTTATGGAACCAGCAGTTGGCATAATGGCTATGTCACTGAACTCCCATGTAGTCAACTGCGGTTCGAGTTCCGAACCCGGTAGCTTAAACTCACCCAAGACGCGTGTGCATGCATGCCCAAGATCCGGAGAGGAGAATGGAGGAAAAGAGATTGTGGCATGGCCATCCTCCCTGGGGGATGATTTCTTGCTTTCTGTCTCTCTGTCTCTCTGTCTCTCTCTCTCTCTTTCTGGCAAGTGCATGTGCCCCATAGCAAAAACCTCTCCCCCCCCCAAAATAATACTCTATATATATATATATATATATATATGTATATAATTTTTATATATTACATTTTATTTATTTATTTATTTATTTATTTGAAATGGTCATTAACATTTTGGCCCAAAATTCATTTTCTAAAAAGAAATTGCATGGGACTGACAGGTGGTGTGGTGGTTAAAGTGTTGTACTCCCACATGGCAGACCATGGTTTGAGTCCCAGACCTGGTAGCTTGCTTTCCCACTTTCCCTTTCTCTCCCCCTCTGTCTCTCCCTGGTCAGATTAAAAAGTAAATAATTGGGGCCAGCAGGTGGCATGATAGTTAAGCACGCTGGACTCCCACATAGCTGACTGCAGTTTGAGTCCCAGACCTGGCGGCTTGCTTTCTCACTTTATCTCTTCCTCTTTCTGTTTCTCTCTCTCTCTCTCTCTCTCTCTCTCTCTCTCTCTCTTCCTCTCAGGTCAAATTAAAACTGAGTGAATAAATAAAGTTAAACAAAATAATGTAATAAATAAATAATAATACAAATAAAATTAAATAAAGAAATCTTTAAAAGAAATTTGTATAAGACATTTAACCAAAAATGGTATTTGACTGTGAAATAAAAAGAAAAAATAATGGGCCAGCAGATGGTGTAGTGGCTATGTCACTGGACTCCCACATGGCTGATTGCAGTTCTAGGTTCTAGACCCGGTGGCTTGAAAATTACGCCAGGCATGCATGCACGTGTGCCTAAGATCCCAGGAGGAGAATGGAGGAGAAGGGATTGTGGCATGGTCATCTCTCTTGGGGGATGACTTCTCACTTTCCCCTCTCACTGTCTCTGTCTCTCTCCAGTGAGCATATGTGCCCTAAGGCAAAAAACCTCTCAAAAAAAAAAAAATGGAGAAATGATCAAGTCCATCCCACATTTTAAAGAATCTATCACCTTGAGGTCTCAGAAGCTTTAGTAAAGGTAGATTAACAATATATTGTGGGGCCGGCAGGTGGCATGGTAGTTAAAGGCACTGGACTCCCACATGGCCAACCGAAATTCAAGTCCTGGACCTGGTGGCTTTCTCTCTCTTTTTCTCTCTCTCATTCTGTCCCTCTCCGGTCAAATTAAAATAAATAAAAATGAATAAATGAATAAAGTTAAATAAAATAGTTCTTTAAAAACAACAACAACAAAACAGTATATTGCAGCTATATTATTTTGGTTTGAGACATTTTTGTTTTAAATTTATATGTTTATTTATTTACATGAAAGACAGAAGACAACCCACCCTCGACAGGGTCTTCACACCCCCATGCACCCCCAGTGTGAGCTGACCTGGAACATGGCATGTGCACATGTGCTCGGCGGGCTCAGGGAGACCCTGGGCTGTGGACTGTGAGCCCTGGGCCTTTCCCATGTGTGTGCAACTGTGTTACTGCCGCCCCACCATCCAGCTCCAGTTTTTGAAAACTATGATTTCTGGTTTCTGTATAATTAATGTATAACCTTGTGGGCTATGGTATTGATTTTTAAGATATGCCTACAATGTATAATAATCAAATCAAAGACACGCACATGTCCATCGCCTCTAACACTGAATATTACTTCACATTGTGTATGTGTATTGATAGTTCTACTAGGCTTTTTAATAAACGTATATACTACATTGTCCATATTTCTAATTCTGCAATGATATACCATCCTGTAAACTCATCCCCTTGTTTACATGCATCTTTGTGTCCACCAAAAATATTCTCATGCCAGCAGGTGCCATGGAGGGTAAGGCACTAGATCGCACATGGTTGATTTTGAAGTGTGAGTCCCAGATTTGGTAGCTTGGCAGGCATGTGTGCACGCGTGCCCAAAATCCTGAGAGGACACTGGAGGAGAAGGGATTGTGGAGCAGCCATTCCCCTGTGGGGTGATTTCTCAATTTCTGTGTCTCTTTCTGGTGAGCACACATGCCATATAACAACAACAACCAAAAACAACTTAAAATTTTTTTTTTTTTTTTTTTTTACAAAACTCCCACCCACCACTTCCTCTTCTGGCATCTACCATTTTTCTCTAGGCCACCATTCAGCCCCATATTTTTTTTAAGAATTATTGTATTTTAACTTTATGTATTTATTTGTTTATTTAAATTTGACCAGAGAGGGACAGAGTGAGAGTGAGAGAGAGAGAGAGAGAGAGAGAGGGAAAGTGAGAAAGGCACCAAGTCCAGGACTCAAACCGTAATCAGCTGTGTGGGAGTCTAGCGTCCTTAACCACCACACCACCTGCTGGCCCTCATCTTTTTTTTTTTAAGTAACTTAAATTGTTTATTTTGGTTACTAGCTAAAAACAAAAGTAGAAATGCTTGGAAACTTCTTAATATGAAAATTGTTGAACTATGTCAGTATAATACATATAGAAGATAGAAAATTACATTAATATGCTTGTGTTTCTAAACTATTTTCTTGGCCTAAAATTATTTAAAATGTAGGGTCAGTCACTTACCACAGTAGTTAAGCCCTGTTCATAGAGAGCCATATCCCACATGGCTGACCACAGCCTGCATCCTGACCCTGATGGCTTAAAAGCTACACTGGGCACATGTGCAAGTACGTTCAAAATCCCCACCAGATGGAGATAAAAATACTGTGGCATGACCACCCTGCTGGGGAGTGCTTTCTCTGTCTTTCTCTTTCTTTCTCTCTCTCCCATTCTTTCTGTCTTCCTCTGGCAAGTACATATGCTTTCTAGCAATTTTTTTTTGTTTTTAAGAATTAAAAAAGTCATTCAGGGACCAGCAGGTGGCATGGTGGTTAAGTGCTGGACACTTCCACATGGCTGACCACAGTTCACATCCCGGACCTGGTGGCTTGCTTTCTCACTTTCCCTCTCTCTCTATGTCTCTCTCTGGTCAAATTAAAATAAATGAATGAATAAATAAAAAATAAAATAAATAATTCCAAAAAAAAGTCATTCAACATGTGAAAAGATTCCCAATAATGTCAATGACTACATAGAAAATTGATAATTGTTCAGCCTCCTACCCCACTATCTACCCCCACAAAAAATAATAAAATCTGAGCCACTGGGCTGCACAGTGCTGTCAGCTGCTTTGTTACCCAGAGAAATACAGAGGGTCGGCAGAAATTATCCTGTAATGAGCAATCCATCTGGCTGCACCTAAAAATGGAATAGAAATGCCACCCTTGACTTTTCCATGGTAGTAAATTAAAGCCTAATGTATAGTTCTAATTGCTAACATTTTCTCTCTAATTACGGTTCAGTTTGGCTAGGATTTCCGACAATCCCCTTGTTCTCCTAAAGCAAACACCAGAGAATGTTCTAACCCCACTGGTGGCATTTATTAATAACCCCCTTGACAGATGAAAAAAAATCTTATTCTATATTAGACAGGAAAAGATTTTCCCAGCAAAAGCTAATTGATTATCTTTTAAAAACCCATTCAGAGGCTATAGAAGAATGAATTTTATAGAAGAAAAAAATACAATAGTGTCAAATAAAATGGACTCATTCATAGAGTAACACTGCCTAGGCACTGTTTGGGGTACCAGCTGGGGAAAAAAAAAAGAAAACTGAGAAATGTATGAAAAAATATCCATGCATACTTATGTCCTAGGATGAAGAAAGGACAGGAAGAGAGCTCTCTTGTGAAGGATTCTTACTTCGTGCCTCCGTGAAAGAGATAGGAGATGATAAGTTGGTCTCTATGATTAGCAAATACGAATACATACAAAAAAATTGTTGGGAATGTTGCCACATTCTTCTATTTAATCTCTTTCATTCTTATTTTAAAAAGGCACTGTTCCCTTTAAACTAATGTACAAATAAATGCTAAATACAAATCAGCATTTATCTATTGGTCTAGTTCTCATCAAACAGTATACAGCTTTCTGAGTAACAATTAATTCGGAAGTACTGAACAAAAGTAAGATTTCTGATATACTGAGAAGAAGCATGGCAGAATAAAGAAATGCACTGGAGGAAAAAAAATAAAGATTTCTGAAAGCTATACTCTACAACATACCAGTGGAAAACAGAAATGCAATTTTATAAAGCAAAGCAGCAGTAAACCAAAGTAGTGGGGCATGGAAGCAGACCCCCCCAACATACATGCATACGTGCACACACATGCACACACACACATCCCCATCCATCACATGAGCACTGAGTCACTGTCTTCAGAGAGGGGAAAATCAATGTTAAATTACTCTAGGGCTGCCCCCCATAGCCTAATGGTTTAAGGAGCTTGGATCCTACATGGCTGACTGCTGCTTGAATTCCGGAGCCGGCAACTTGAAAAACATGTCAGTCATGTGTGTGATCATGCCCCAAATCCCAACAGGATGGAGAAACAGAGAAGGGATTGCATGACCCTGCCCCGTTAGGGGGTGCTTTCACCCTCTTCTCTCTCTCTCTCTGTCTCTCTGGGGAGTGTACATACCCTCTAGCAATTAAAAAAAGAAAAATACTAAATACCGGGGCCAATAGGTAATATGATGGTTACAACACTGGATTCCGACATGACCGACCAAAGTTGAGTCCCGGGCCTGGAGTCTTGAAAATTTCAACAGGCGCGTGTGTGAGCATGCCCCAAATCCTGAGTGAGCCTGGAGGAGAAGGGACTGCAGCATGGCCATCCCCACTGGGGGGTGATTTTTCTCTCTCTTTCTCTCTCTCCCTCTCTTTCTCTCTCTCTGTAAGCGCACGTGCCCTATGTCAAAAAACTTTAAAAAAAATAAAGTCAATGTGCCCTTATTATCATCAGATGAACCATTCTTAACAATGTCAGGAACACTTAAAACCCGTTAGAATCCATCCCAAAGGAACAAAGACATGAAATTTATTGTAAAATGAGGTTTTTATGCATTTCTGCCAAACTTATACTCAATTTAAGACTTTTCCTACTGATGTGTTTTTGTTTGTGTAAAATGAGCATTTCAAAATTAAAATGAATGGTCTGGTTGCCATGGAGACAGGTTGTACACTACAACAGCTTGCCAGTTGGCGGGTGCTGCCCGCCAGCCTGCTGGCCTGCACAAGGGTCATGGACTCCCCACGGCCTCCATACTCTTGTCGTCCATATCAAGGAACCAAGTGCACCCAGAAACGCAAGCTTTCTCAGAATCGGAAAATGCTGTATTTGCTGAGTGCTCCTTAAGACAGAGGAGTGAAAGTTATGCTCTAAGCCTCATCTTCTAGATCCCCGAAACACTCAGACAAGTGGAGGAGAGATTTTTGTCGCAGAATGACCAGAAACCACCACAAGGCACAAGAAATGTGAAAAACCAAGAAAATATCTCTCACCTAAGGAAAAAGAACACCTTCCTCGTTCACAGACAGTACAGTGGAACTCATGGAAATGTCTGATAGAGAATTCAGAATATTTATACTGACAAAACTAAACGAGATGCAAGAGCTGAGAGACAATGAACTCTAGAAGATGCAGGAGAAAAGAGACAACGAGTTCCAGAAGGTGAGGAAGTTCTTGCATGATCTGAAAGAGGAAATATACACCATAAAAAATAATCAAACAGAGCTGTTAGAGTTGAAGGCTGTAATACAGGAAGTCAAAACCTCCCTCAAAAGTATTAAAAGCAGATAAGGCCATGCAGAAGATCAAATCTCGGATGTTGAAGGCAAAACCTCTGACCTAGAAAAAATTACCAAAAAAAAAAAAAAAAAAAGAGAGAGAGAGAGAGAGAGAGAAAATAACCAAAAGAGAGAGAGAGAGAATACTATACAAGAAATACTAGATACCATTAAACGCCCAAAGATTCACATACTCGGTATCCCAGAAGGTGAAGAAACTAATAAGGGCATTGATAATCTATCCCACGAAATCCTGGAAGAAAACTTTCCAAATCTAGAGAAGCATCCAAATATCCAGATGCAAGAAATACAAAGAGGGATCCAGCAGTTAGCATAATGGCTATGTTGCTGGACTTCCACGTAGTCGACCGTGGTTTGAATCTCGCACCGGGTGGCTTAAACTCATGCTGGGTGTGTGTGCATGCATGCCCAAGATCCCGAGAGGAGAATGGAGGAGAAGGGATTGCGGAGTGGCCATCCCCGCTGGAGGGGTGATTTCTTGCTTTCTGTCTCTCTGTCTTTGTGGAGAGCGCACGCCCCTATAGCAAAAACTCTCCAAAAAAAAAAAAAAGAAATAATACAAAGGGTCCCTAATAGAATCAATCAAGATCTTTTCCAAAGCACATTATAGCCAGATTGGCAAAATCCACAAAGACAAGATACTAAAATTGGCAAGAGGTTATCCCATCAGGCTAACATCAGACCTTTTCATCAGAAACAACGTGAGCAAGGAAAGAATGGGAAAATATATTCAGAGTGTTAAGTGAAAAACAATTTTGACCAAGAATACTCTACCCGGCAAGATTATCCTTCATATGGGAAGAAAAGATAAAAACATTCTCAGATAAACAAAACCTGAAAGAATTTACCAACACCAGACCAGCTCTCCAAGAAGTTCTGAAAGGAGTGCTCTACCAGCAAAACTAAAGACACACATACAGAAATAAGAGAACAAAAAGCAACCTAGAAAATGACCAACTTAATGCTAGGGACAAGAAATATCAATAATAACATTGAATGTTAACTTCCAGGATTTAAACGGAGAGATCAGACCACAGAAATGCTCCAAGTTCAACAGAAGAAGATTTAATTACATAAGACTGAACTGGTGAAATAGAATTTCATGACTTTTGAGTAAAACATTACTGTCTTTTTCTTTACTATGCTTTGTTTTCCCAATTTAAGAATTTTGCTTTCTTTTGAGTTGTTGACAGTTTCAGCAATTTGTTAAACTGTTTTTTCTTCTTTTTTGTTTCTTTAAATGGAAACAAACTTTTCTCCCTTCCTGACCCTTCTGGAATTGGCAAATACTTGGGAGTATTTTTTGTAATAGAATGGTTATTTCCGTAAGTTCAGTAATACCTGTTGCCTTGCATCAGAAATTGGAAATACTCATTGGACAGGGCTTTGACTGGAATGTCATATCTGAAGATGAAACCAGAAAACTATGGAACTAAGGTAGATCTCAAGTAAGTCAACAGAAGCTCCTGGAAAGATAGCTTGGCACCATAAATAGTTCTGCCTACCAGAGAAGATTAGAGAAGCCATATGAAAGAATTCATACCATAAAATAACCTGGACTTTTCCAAGCCCAGCATTGTAATCAGTAGAGATTGCAAAAGAGCAACCACAACCAGAAGTTTATCTTGAGGAAGACTTTGAAGGAAGAAAAAGAGCCTGATCTTTGCTAGCAGATGGTATATCACAGACTACTTGGTAGGCAGGGCTGAAATGAGAAGGTTTATGTGTGATTGTGTGCTGGGTGTTTGCTTTGCAACAGTTTGAGTAGTTGACATGTAAATATTTCCTGAAAAATATTTAAAACCATACTGTCTCTGTTGCTATAGAGTCAAAGAAATTATAACAAATATTTCAAACATTATCTTTAAAATTCAGTTTTTAAAATTTTGAAAGTTGTTTATTAACTATCAAGAACTAAGAAATATGAGCAAAAATTTTTTGATATGTAAAGTAAACGTTTGTGGGAGAAAATAAATAAGTAAATGATAGAAAAAATAATTAATTAATTAATTAAAATTAATTTTAAACATTCTTTATCAACAAAGAGAAAAGATTGACAGATCTGTTTATCTATTAAATATAACTGTGTAAAGATCAGTTCTAAGGGCCAGCAGGTGGTATGGTGGTTAAGCATCAGACTCCCACATGGCCCACTGCAGTTCAAGTCCTGGACCTGGTGGCTTGAAACTCAGGCCAAGCACATGTGTGTGCATGCCCAAAATTCACAGAGGAGAATGGAGGAGAAGGGATTTATAGCGAGCTATCTCCCCTAGGGAGTAATTTCACACTTTCCCTCTCTCTGTATCTGTCTGTTCCTCTTTCTCTCCAGTAAGTGTACCTGCTCTATGGCAAAAAAACTAAAATAGAAAAATTAAAAAAGCAATTTTGACCAAGTCACTGAAAACTTTGCAGACGTTATAGCTTAAGTTCAAAAGCAGAAACAGTGTTATTCTACTGAAACAGACCGACACGCAGGTATATTTTTCCCTTTTCTAAAAAAATGCATTAATGTGCTTAAAAACTATTATCCACATTTTTTCATTTTTTAAAATAATCTTTATTTATAATACTTTATTCTTTACTTGAACAACTATAAATACAACATCCAGTTAAAAAAAAAAGTTCAGTGTTGGGGCCGGCCGATGGCATAGTGGTTAAGGGCACTGGACTCCCACATGGCTGACTGCGGTTTAAGTCCTGGACCTGGCGGCTTGCTTTCTCACTCCGCAGCCCCCCTCACTCTGTTGCTTTCTGGTCAAAGTAAAATAATAAGTAAATAAATGTTAGATAAAAAATAATTATTTAAGAAAAAATTCATTGTCTTGGGGCCAGCAGGTGGCATGGTAGTTAAGGCACTGGACAGTCCCACATGGCTGACCATGGTTCAAGTCTTGGACCTGGTGGCTTGCTTTCTCATTTTCCCTCTCTCTCTCTGTATATCGCTCTGGTCAAATTAAAATAAATAAATGGATCAATAAAATTAAATAAATAATTTTTTTAAAAAATTCAGTGTCTTTTTCTTTTTAAGACACTACTATCAGTTTCATCATATAAATTTTGAAGAAGATAATAATTTTGTTGGATAAGACAAAGGAAGTGCTAAAAGAAAAATCTGTTCCAGGTATCAAATTACACCAGGTGCTCTACTGAAGCAAAGAAAATAAATTATATTACCTTACATAATTAAAAGATAGGGCCTCTGCTTAATCAAATTATCTAGCTAATGGGTTTCTAATAGATTGTCAATTCATAGAAAATTATTATGAAAAGCAAATTTCAAATAAAACTAGATTCATGTACAATTGAATCTTTCCTTGATAATTAAAAATGTCTTTCAGTGACTCAAAATCATTGTGATCAATTTCAATATTAATTATAATTGTAGCATACATATAAAGAAATGCTCATTAGTGGAAATGCTAGGTAACACAATTTGGATAATGAAACATTAAAATGTGAGTTGATACTACTCTTTAATACACATTTCTGTGTCTCAAAAAATTAGTTAATTTACTGTGTTTAATCCCAAATGAAATTTTGATAACCCTGAAATATACCTTCAGAAACAACTTTTATGAAGAAAAATTGAATCACTGATATTTATATGTTTGAATTAACTAATATTAGAAGGTCTTTGGTATAACAAGAGAATTGGTCCGTCCAAATTAGCCGATCAGATTAGTCTCTCATTGTTCAACTCTTTGTTGGTCAATACCATAGTTAAGACTCCCACTAACGGTCTTGGGTAGGTCTATGAAACAAAATAACTGCAAGATGAAATTACAGGCTATTTGATGGAAAGACATCAATGCTTTGCCATTCAGATCTCTTTGAATTTGCTTTTCAATTGTTGCTGAAAACCAGTTAATTACTGGAACCAGCAGGTGGTATAGTGGTTAAGGTGCTGGACTCCCACATAGCCAACTTTGGTTCAAATCCTGGACCTGGTTGCTTATTTTCTCACTTTCTCTCCCTGCCTGTCTTTCTCTCTCTCATGAGTGCACCTGCCCTATAGCAAATTTAAAAATAATAATAATTAATACAATTAAATAATAATTTGAAAGAAAGAAAGAAAGAAAAAGGAACAAAGAAAGAAAAGAAAAGGGAAGGAAAGGAAAGAAAAAAATGAAAAGAAAAGAAAAAAAGAAGAGAAAAGAAAAGAAAGGAAGGGAAAAGAAGAAAGAAAAGAAAAAAAAGAAAAGAAAAGAAAAGAGAAAAGAAGGAAAGAAAACCAGTTATTGCTGGTCAAGGCTAGGTTGTGGACCTTCGTCAGGTTTTTCACAAGAACAGCTTCTATTTTCTATTCCAATAGCTTCAGGCA
The DNA here is from genome assembly GCA_026018925.1 of Tupaia tana. Taxonomy (NCBI): domain Eukaryota; kingdom Metazoa; phylum Chordata; class Mammalia; order Scandentia; family Tupaiidae; genus Tupaia; species Tupaia tana. The sequence continues at coordinate 222,385,610 of JAKSZU010000001.1, read as the reverse complement.
CAAATAGGCACTCAAAGGTTCATTTGGGCATCAACAGAGTGGCATAGAGCTCGATATTCATGCTGAAGCTCCACTAGCTACACGCTACATGTCTTGTCAACACATTGACCCAAATTTGTATATGCAGAGATTTGCCTTAGCATATTTGGCAGCTAGGGGATGTCCTTGGAAGGGAAGCCTACCTTTTTGGGGTAGGAGATGCTTTCTCAACACCCAATGTTTATCAAATTTCTCACTTAAAGGGCCCTCATTTCATCTCATCAAGAAATAAAAATGTAAATGAATTGCAACTCCTAATTTCTTTTTTAAAATAATTATTTTTATTTAACTTTATTTATTTGCTTATTTTAGAGTGACAGAGTGAGAGAGAGAGAGAAAGTGAGAAAGCAAGCCGACCACTTGAACCGTGGTTGGCCATGTGGGAGTCCAACGCCCTTAATCACCACACCACCTGCTAGCTGCACAACTCATAATTTCTGTATATTGTATCACATGATTTTCATTGTAACTTGCTGGCTGTGAAGAGAACTACAGCCTAAACCAAGATGAAAATAATTGCACTGAAATTATTAACTAACACTGTTATGCTTCATACTAAGTATTGCAGATCTAGGAAAAAGCATGTAGCAGGTATCCCTGAAGAACAGTTCCTACGAATAAATGTATACACCTAACTGGTGAGATTACAGGTGCATATGTGTAAAAAATAAAATCATCAGTAAATGTTTAAGTATTATCAATTCCGAATGGTATAGATGATAAGTACAAGACATGTTTATAAAGAACGAAATCTCTGTAGGTTAAGGTAACCGGTGGGCAGGTTGGCACCTGCTAAGTTGAGTCTCATAGTAATTTGAACATCAAATGGCTTATAAACTATAAACTCTTTTTTTTTTAAGGTTTTTGCCATAGGGTATGCATGCTTGCCAGAGAGAGATAATGAGAGGGGAGGTCCACACTGCAATCCCTTCTCCTGCATTTTCCTCCTGGGATTTTGGGCACAAATGCACATGCACCTGGCCTGATTTTCAAGCCACCAGGTCTGGGACTCTTAACGGTAATCAACCATGTGGGACAACAGCACCTTAACTACCATGCCTATAAAAGCTTTTTAAAGGTAAAATTTGGGGGCACAAGGCAGTGGTGCAGCAGTAATACAACTGACCCCAAGTGGGAAATGTCCCGGGACCTCCCTGAATGCACTGAGCACACACAGTTTGTGATCTGGGCCAGCTGAGGCAGGGGGCAGATAACAGCATGAGGAACCTGTTAGGGATGCCTTTCTCTTTCTATCATGGAAGAGATAAGTAAAAGAAAAGTGGTGAACCGCCCCCCCCCCCCGCACACGCATGCACACACACACACACACACACACACGGCATGATTTTCAAGTTGCCAGCCCTGGACTTGAGTCATGGTCAGCCACATGGGAGTCCAACATCTTAACCACCAAGCCACCTGCTGGCCTCAGGGCTAATTATCTTTACATCATGAGCAATTACTCTACATCTTACCTGGACATAAAGTGGCAATCCTTTTTTGGGCCTTCTTGTGGAAAATATGGAGAATAGCTCTTCATCCATTACCTGAAAAGAGAGTTGACATGTGCTTTAATCTACTCTTTATTAAACTCTCACTATTATCCCACAACTTCATACTTGTTTAGTCTGAACCTAAAAAAGAAAGTGTGGAAGCACACAGCCAGGCACCTGGGGTGTGTGTGTGTGTGTGTGTGTGTGTGTGTGTTTGTGTGCGCGCGTGCTCAAAATCCCATAAGATGAAGAAGTAGAGGAGAAGGAATTGCAGTGTGACCATGCCCCATTGGGATGGTGCTTTCTACCTCTTCTTCTTTCTGTTTCTCTGCCTCTCACTAGTGAGTACACATGTCCTCTGATAATTCAAAAAACAAAACAAAACAAAAAAACAAGGGAATGGCACTTACTAGTATAGTGAGACTTAAATGAGATAAATTATACAAAGCAATTATAACCCTGTTTTAAAAATTGTAAAACACTAACAAATATTTATCCTTAATTTATTTATGTAAAACAAGAGCTAGTGAGTGTTGGGGCCAGCATGGTGGCATGGTGATTAAGGAGCTGGATTCCCACATGCCCAACCAAGGTTCAAGTCTTAAAAATCACTCCAGGTGCACGCACATGCGTGCCCAAAATCCCAGGAGGAGAATGAAGGAGAAGAGATTGTGGTGTGGCTATCTCTCTTGGGAGGGTGATTGCCCAATTTTCATCTCACCATCTCTCTCTGTCTCTCTTCGGCAAGAGCATGCACCCTATGTCCAAAAAGAAAAAAGAAAAAATTAGTGAGTGTTAATGCCAGACTTATTCTAGGACTGGAAATATATATATATATATATTGGGTCACCAAAGAGTCATGAAAAACACATAACTTTTCCAACCACTCAGAAGTACAAAATACAAGACAGAAAAAGTTATTTCTCTCTTTTTTTTAGAATGATTTTTTATTTAATTTTATTCATCATCATTATTTTTAAATTTGAAAGGGAAAGTAAGAAATCACCCCCCAGAGGGGATGTCCACACTGCAATCCCTTCTTCTTCATTATCCTCCTGGGATTCTGGGCACAAATGCACATGCACCTGGCATGATTTTCAAGTCCCAGGTCTGGGACTCTTAATGGTAATCAACCATGTGGGCCTCCAGCTCCTTAACTACCATGCCACCTGGTAGTTCTAAGAGAGAGGGAAGGTAAAGTGAGAGGCAAGCTGCCTGGTACAGAAGCCGAACCACAGCCAGCCATGTGGGAGTCAAACGCCTTAACCACCACGTCATCTGCTGACCCCAGCTGTTACTTCTTGTTCATATATTAGTTGGGATAAGGAGGGTTTTATTATTAATGCAAATAATAAATGAGAAACATATCTGGAAGTGATAATATGCTGTGATAAAAATAAAACAGGGAACTATGTCACAGAAATCTCTATTATTAGTGGGAACCAGCAGTTAGCGTAATGGCTATGTCGCTGGACTCCCACGTAGTTGACCGCGGTTCGCGTCTCGGACCCGGTGGCTTACAACTCACGCCGGGCGCGTGTGCGTGCGTGCCCAAGATCCCGAGAGGAGAATGGAGGAGAAGGGATTGCGGCGTGACCATCCCCCCTGGGGGGTGATTTCTCGCTTTCTGTCTCTATGTCTCTCTCTGTCTGTCTGGCGAGCACACGCGCCCTATAGCGAAAAAAACCTCTCCAAAAAAAAAAAAAAAAGAAATCTCTATTATTAGTGACCAGACGCTTATCATTACTCCCATTGCTCAAAGAGGAAGTGATGCCTCTTCTTGGGCATGTGCTGCAATTGACTTAGAGAGGGGAAAACACCTGTAAGGCTTTTCCCTTCCTAGCAACACGTAAGAACAACACTCTCACATAATAATGACAAGTCAAGCATCATGTAATGAAATGTTTTCATTTGTTTTTTGTTTTGTGTTGTTCTGTTTTTGCTAAAGGACACATATACTCACTAGAGAAAGACAGAGAGAAAGAAAGTGAGATATCACCCACCAGGGGGATAAGTATGCCACAGTCCCATCTCTTCATTTTGGGGCATACATGCTTTTCAGGCTGCCAGGTCCAGGATTCTAACCACACAGTCAGCCCTTGGGATCCATGCCACCTGCTGGCCCCAAAACCATGTCTTGTAGTCATAGAAATGGACAAAGAACTCCTCTTTAACCACACTTAAACCTATCGAGGATTTTGGGGGCTTTTAAGAATTTTTTCTCTTTTTTTTGCTAAGGGTGTATGCACTCAACCAAACAAAGGGAATATGAGAAATCACTCCCCAGGTGGGATGGCCACACTGCAATCCCTTCTCCTCTATTCTCTTCTCAGTATTTTGGGCACACACGCACACATCCCTGGCATGATATTCGAGCCCCCGACTCCAAGACTTGAACTGTGGAGTCAGCTATGTGGGATCCAGCTCCCTAACCTCCACACCACCTGCTGGCCCCAAACATATATAGGATTTTGAAGTCAATCTTTTATATAAGGTATGTCAACATTTTCTAGTTAAGACTTTTTTTAAAGAATTATTTTATTTAACTTTATTTATTTATTTATTTTTATTTGCCCATAGAGGGACAGAACAAGAGAGAGAGAGAGAGAGAGAGAGAGAGAGAGAGAGAGAGAGAGAGAGAGAAAGTGCGAAAGCAAACTAACCACCAGGTCCGGGACTCAAACTACAGTCAGCCATATGGGAGTTCAGAGCCCTTAACCACCACACTACCTGCTGGCCCCAAGACATATTTATTAAGTAATTACAATATGAAATTCTGTGCATAAGATATACAGTAATATTCAAGAAACAATTCCTGGGCCTGGTAGCACATTGGTTAAGCACTGGATCCCACAGGGTTGACCGCAGTTGAGACCTGATCCTGGTGACTTGAAAAACATACCAGGCAGCCAAAAAAAAAAAAAAAAAAAAAAAAAAAAAATACACTCACACCTCGGGAGCCAGCAGTTAGCGTAATGGCTATGTTGCTGGACTCCCACGTAGTCGACCGCGGTTCGCGTCCCGGACCCGGTGGCTTAAAACTCACGCCAGGCGCGTGTGCGTGCGTGCCCAAGATCCCGAGAGGAGAATGGAGGAGAAGGGATTGCGGCGTGACCATCCCCCCTGAGGGGTGATTTCTCGCTTCCTATCTCTCTGTCTGTCTCTGTCTGTCTGGCGAGCGCACGCGCCCTATAGCAAAAACCTCTCAAAAAAAAAAAAAAAAAAAACATATCAGGCATGTGCGCATCATGCCCAAGATCCTGGTGAGTGGAGGAATGGAGAGAAAGGGATTGCAGCACTACCATGCCCGACTGGGGAGTTCTTTCTCTTTGACAAGCACACATGCCCTATAGCAGTTTTAAAAAAGAAAAGATGAGCTGGCAGGTGATGTGGTGGTTAAGGAGCTGGACTCCCACATGGCAGAATGCAGTTCAAGTCCCAGACCTGGAGATTTGCTTTCTCACCTTCCCCTTCCCTCCACTCTCTCTGTCTCTGGCTGGTCAAATTTTAAAAACAGAATAAAAAATAAAATAAAATAAATATTTTTTAAAAAATGAAAAGGAAAAGAGAGAGCCAGCAAGAGGCATGATGGCTAAGATGGACTCCCACATGGATGACCGCAGTTCAAGTTCTAGACCTGATGGCCTGAAAATCACGTGTGTGTACATGCGTGCATGAAGGAATTGCAGTGCCATCTTCCTGAGGGGGAGGTTATTTCTCACTTTCCTCTCACTGTCTCTCACCAGGAAGCACAGACCACCCCATGGCAAAACCCTCAAAAAAAAAAAAAAAGAGGGAAAAGAAGAGCCTGCAGGCGGCATGGTGGTTAAGACACTGGGTCTCACATGCCGCTCTCTGGTTTGAGTCCCCAACATAGTGGCTTAAAAACATACTGGGCAGGGCCAGTAGGTGGCGTACTGGTTAAGGCGTTGGACTCCCACATGACCAACCGCAGCTCTAGTCTTTGCCACCGCAGCTTGAAACTCATGTGGGGGCATGTGTGTCCATGTCCAAAATCCCAAGACAAGAATGGAGGAGAATAATCTGTGGTTTGGCCATCTTCCCTAGGGGGTGATTTTTCACTTTTTTTTGTCTCTCTAGTGAGCTCATGCACCATACAGCAAAAATCTCTCCAAAACAGAGACAAACACACTAGGCAGGGCCCAGCAGGTGGCATGGGGGTTAAGGCACTGGACTCCCTCACTGCCGACGGTAGTTCAAGTCCTGGACCTAGCAGCTTGCTTTCTCTCTTTCCCTCTTTCTCCCTCTCTCACTCTCTGTCTCACTCTCTGGTGAGTGCATGTACCCTATACAAAATTAAATATGAAAATAATAAATTAAATTAAATAATTCTTAAAAAAAAAAAACCTTTCCATGTGAGTCTGTTGTATCACTAGCTGGTCACCAAATAGACCTATTTTTAGTTGGTAGTAAGGAAACATAGTTTGTTTTGTTTTGTTTTAGATTTTTTGCCATAGGGCACATGAGCTCACTAGAGAGAGATAGAAAGTGAGAAATCATCTCCCAGGCTAGGTGGCCACTTGACAATCCCTTCTCCTTCATCCTCCTGGCTGAGTCCCAGACTCAGTGACTTGAAACACTTCGGTGCGTGTGTGTGCGTGCCCAAAATCCTCACGGAGAATAGAGAAGGGACTCTGGCATGGCCGTCTCCGTTGCAGGGGTGATTTCTCACTTTACCTCTCTTTGTTCTCTCTGGTGAGTGCATGTGCCCTATGACAAAAACCTAAAGAATACCTAATGAATAAATAAACTTCTAAAAACTAGGCCTATATGTATATTAAGACACCATTTGCAAAGGCTGATAACAAAGAGTTCAGGGAGCTAACAGCAGATGGCAAGGCACCACAGAGCTAGCATCAGTAAAGAACTAAAACTACCTAAGCCCTGGAGTGGCAGAGGCAAGGAGTGGGTATGGAACCTGGGAAGAGCAGTGAAGAAATGGCTCATCGACAGAAGCTGTGGCCTTAGGTAGAGCAATACAGCCGCTGTTGCACAATGGGCCCACAGAGCGGGCACCCAGATTCCCTGGCTTCTCCCTCCTCTGACCCCCTGATCACCTGCTGATGCCTTCTATTGACTGTCCCCAAAGGGAAGCCACCCAGGAAGGAAGTCTGAATAATACAATCAAAAGAGATCCACCTTGGGGCCAGCAAGTGGCGTGATGGTTAAGGTGATGGACGCCCACATGGCCAACTGCAGTTCAAATCTCAGTCCTGGCAGCTTGCTTCCTCACTTTCCTTTTTTTCCCCTCTCTGTCTCTCTGGTCAAATTTTTAAAATAATAATAAATACATTTTTAATAATTATTTATTTATTTCTACTTGTTGTTATTTTTTAATTTGACCAGACAGAGAAAGAAAGAGAAAGCGAGAAAGCAAGCTGCCAGGTCTGGGACTCAAATTGCAATCAGGCATGTGAGAATCCTACTCCTTTAACCACCCTGCCACCTGCCAGCCCCAATAATAAAATTTTAAAAAGAGAGAGAGAGAGATTCACCTCAGCCTCCATTCTGAGTATGGAACGGAGAAAGCAGAGAAAGATGGAGAGTCAATCTGTAGAGAATGTGTGTGCGTGTGCGTGTGCACGTGCACACACACGTGCACGTGTATGTGTAATGTTTTGTGGGTGGAATAGAGGAATTGGATAGGAGACAATATGAAGGTAAGAAATCAATTAGCAAGTGACTGCACCAGGGGCCACATCATGATTTTCTTTTTTTTCTTTTTTTTTGGAGAGATTTTTTTGCTATAGGGCGCGTGCGCTCTCCAGGTAGAGAGAGACATTAGAGACAGAAAGCGAGAAATCACCCCCTCAGGGGGATGGTCATGCTGCAATCCCTTCTCCTCCATTCTCCTCTCGGGATCTTGGGCACGCACGCACACGCGCCCGGCGTGAGTTTTAAGCCACCGGGTCCGGGACGCGAACCGCAGTCGACTATGTGGGAGTCCAGCGACATAGCCATTACGCTAACTGCTGGTTCCCAGCCACATCATGATTTTCATGGACCTTAGACATTTTTGTATTTGTGGGTCTCTTCCTGCACACAACTGTATCCAGAGAAAGACAAATACAATTCAGACTGGATGTTTTTGTTCTGATTTTAGAGAAATCAAAACACTTTCATGAGTCCCTAAAATCGTCATGGCCCTAGCCACTGTGCCTTCTGTGCCTGGTGCGTGAACAGGTTCTAGACTGTAGAAGACCAGGTATGAGCTGGTAAGGCTGGCACTGCATGGTGGGATTCAGTGGTATATCAGGAAGGGTTATAACAAGAAACAGAACGGACACTCAGATCAACCCACGGAAAGTTTATTTAACAAGGAAATACATGTAATGGTAGAGGAAAGAAAGGGAGGTTTGGGTATCGCAAACCATAGTGCGAGTTTTTCCAGTTACCAGAGCTGAGATTCAAACTGAGGTTGGGCACATTGTATTCAGCTCCCTTAACCACTACTATATAAGCTGGCACAGCAACCTTTCCTTATGAAATACTGAAATACTCATAGCTCTCAAGATGCCCGGTGGGGGGCCAGCAGGTGGCATAGTGGCTAAGGCACTAGATTTGTACTCGGCAGACCACGGTTCAAGTGCTGAACCTGGTGACTTAAAAATCACACCTGGTGCTTGTGCACGTGTGCCTAAAATCCCAAGAGGATAATGGAGGAGAAGGGATTGTGGCATGGCTGTTTCTCCTGGAGGGTGATATTTTTCTCTTTCTCTCTCACTGTCTCTGTTTCTATCTCTAGCGAGTGCACGCACCCTATGGCTAAAACCTAAAAAAAAAAAAAACAAAAACAAAAAAACAAAAAAAACCCAGATGGCCAGTGGAGTCCCACATACTTAATGGATTGGTGAGAGAGAGGAGGAATAAGGAGAGAAGGGAAAATCTAGTATTTATATTTAGGTGGGGCTGAAGATCTCCCCTCCCTCCCACACTGCCACTACACAATCTTAATGGAAAGACCTAATTAGGTCCCTCCGTTCAAAAACATTTCTTTATTATTTACTGTATTCTAGACCAGGTAGTACTGCAAAGGTCAATAAGGGTTTCTACCATTGGGATCAGCAGATGACTTAATGGTTCTGTTGTTGGACTCCCACATAACTGTGGTTCAAGTCCCAAACCCAGGAGCTTGAAACTTGCACTGGGCATGTGTGTGTGTACCCAAAATCCCAAGAAAAGAATGGAGGAGAAGGAATTGTGGCATGGACATCCCTCCTAGGAGGTGATTTCTCACTTTCTATCTCTTTCTCTCTGTCTCTCTGATGAGTGTATGTACCCTATACCAAAAATCTCTTTCTTTAAAAAAAAAACAGTTTCAGGGGCTGGCAGGTGGCATGGTGGTTAAAGACACTGGACTCTCACATGGTCAGCTACAGTTCAAGTCTCCGACCTGGTGGTTTACTTTCTCGCTTTCCCTTTCTCTCTCTGATCAAACTGGAAAATAATAGTAATAATAATAAATAAAGTTAAATAAAATAATTATTTTAAAAAAAACACCCTCATTTAAAAAGAAAAAGAAAGGGACCAGCAGTTAGCGTAATGGCTATGTCGCTGGACTCCCATGTAGTCGACCATGGTTCGCGTCCTGGTCCCGGTGGCTTAGAACACATGCCAGGCGCGTGTGCATGCGTGCCCAAGATCCCTAGAGGAGAATGGAGGAGAAGGGATTGCGGTGTAGCCATCCCCCCTGAGGGATGATTTCTCGCTTTCTGTCTGTCTGGTGAGCGCACGCGCCCTATAGCGAAAACCTCTCCAAAAAAAAGAAAAAGAAAAAGAGTTTCTGCCCTTGACAAACATATGGTATAGTAGTAAAGATGAAACCATGAACAGACGATTTCAGTATAGTGAAGTACTGCGAGGATAGTTATAACGCGTGCTATGGGAGTATAAGGCACCACCTTGGAAGTGATGGAAGCTTCCTGGGCAAAGGAGTACTTGTGAGCAGGCTCTTCTGAGTCTCATTCAAAGACTATAACCTGGTTCTGTATATAATCGATCTCTTCAGGCTTATAGGTCTCTACCTAAACCTCCTCAATTTCCTGTGTGGTAATTCAGTCAGTTCTTCACTAATTCCCAAACATGTGCGTCTGCACGAGTGGGGCTTTCAGTCTAGGTGCTCTTCTCCCATTTACGGTGCTGAGAACAACCTCTATGCATTCTTCTTTTTTAAAATTACTTTTTAATAATTATTTATTATTATTATTAATTTAACCAGAAAGAGAGAGAAAATGAGAAAGCAAGCTGCCAGATTTGGGACTTAAACTGCGGTCAGCTGTGTGGGAGTCCAGCACCCCACCCACCATGCCACCTGCTGGACCCTCTCTAGCCATTCTTTTTTTTTTGTTAAGAATTATTTAATGTTATTTATTGATTTATTGATTTTAATTTGACCAGAGAGAGACACAGAGAGAAAGGGAAAGTAAGAAAGTAAGTCACCAGGTCCAGGACTTGAACCGTAGTCAGCCATGTGAGAGTATCCAGCACCCTAACCACCATGGCACCTGCTGGCCCCTCTGTTCATTCTTTAATACCAAGCTCAGAAATTATTTCTACAGTATATTCTGATGGGAAATCACATTTTGTATGCTGTGATGATGCTTAGGGAGTGAATATAAATTAATTTTTTAAAAAGTTTCAGAAAAGAGGGACCAGCAGGTGGCGTGGTGGCTAAGGTGCTAGACGCTCCCACATGGCCAACCATGGTTCAAGTCCTGGACCTGGTGGCTTGCTTTCTCACTTTCTCTCTCTCTCTCTCTCTCTCTCTCTCTCTCTCTCTCTGTGTGTGTCTCTCTCTGGTCAAATTAAAATAAAATGAATGAATGAATAAATAAAATAAAATAAAATAAAATAAATAATTATTAAAAAAAAAAAGTTTCAGAAAAGAAAGAAAAAAAAAAAGAGAAAGAAATCACTTCTACAGAACTGTCCCTAAAACACGTATGTAGAGTTGCCACCTTCCTGCGTTTAATCCGCCATTTGTACTTTTAATACAGTCGGAGCTCTCTAGCCTGGCACTGTACTTTTGCATTTACCACTACATACTATTTTTTTTTTTTGGAGATATTTTTGTTGTGGGCCATGTGTGCTCAACAGAGAGAGAGAAAATAAGAAACCACTCCCAAGAGGGATAGTCACACCTAATCCCTGCTCCTCCATTCTCCTCTCAGGATTTTGGGTACACACACACATGCACCCAGAATGAGTTTCAAGTTGCCAGATCCAGGATTCACACCATGGTCGGCTACATGGGAGTCTAGCACCTTAACCACCATGCCACCTGCTATGTACTTCTATGGTATTTACCACATCTTTTTGTGTGTATGTGGTTGTTTTCCCCCCATTAGGCTGTGTGCTCTTAGGGCAGAAGTAACTTATCCTTTTCTTTTTCTCAGAGACTAGCATTGGGAATGGTTGGAGCTCTGTAACTTAATACTTGAGGGATGAATGATTACATAGAATATGCTATGGAAACACTGATGATGGAGTCACTCACTATGCTGTTCACAGTGAATAAAATATTCCAAGCATCATGTTAACATAATGAGTAGGCATCTGCGACATAGATTTGAAAGATTCAAAATGGCCCAGAACAGAGCCTCTACTTAGACAATTCCTACCAGAGTCTCAGATCTGTTGTGTCAGTTTGGCTGCTACCTCAACGTATGTCATGGATTTGTTTTTAGGAAATTAATTAATTAATTTTGACCAGGACTTTTTAAAAATTATTTTTATTTAATTTTATTTACTCATTCATTTATCTTAATTTTACCAGAGAGAGAGGGAGAGAGAAGGAAAGTGAGAAAGCAAGCCACCAGGTCCAGGACTCGAACTGTGGCCGGCCATATGGGAGTGTCCAGCGCCTTAACCACCATGCCACCTGCTGGTCCCATGTCATGGATTTTTGAGTTCTTTGTAGATGATTAAATTGAGTGGAGAGAATTTGCTTTTGTTAGTGTTTTGCTTAGGTTAATTTTCCATTTGTTAATCCAACAGAAATGTACTCAGTACCTACTGTGTTACTGAGTGTTGTTCTGGATGCTCTAGATAGCATAGCACTTAGGAGAAAGGTTCACGGAGAATACCCTAGGGCAGTGGGTCTCACAGTGTGAGCCTCAGATCAACAGTATTAGCATCACCCGGGAACTTGTCAGAAATGCAAATACTCCCACCTGTGTTAGTCAGCGTTCTTCAGAGAAACAAAACCAGTAGAAATAAGTTTATACAGTATCTGTTTATCTATCTATCTAAGTGATTTATTATGAGGAACTGGTTTACACAATTGTGGAAACTGAAAAATCCCAGGATCTGCAATTGGCAAGCTGGAAAACAAGGAGAGTTGATGGTAAATGCTCCAATCTGTGTCTAAGTCTGAAGGTAGAAGACTAATATCCTTGCTCAAAGACCATCAAGCAGAGAGCAAATTTTCCCATACTCAGTCTTTTTGTTCAGCCTATTCTATTCAGGTCTTCAGCAGTTTGGTCTTCACCCGCATTAGAGAAGGCAATGTGCTTTAGTTAGACTACCAACTCAAATGTAAATCTCTTCCAAAACACCTTCTCAGACTTACTCAGAAATAATATTTAACTAGCTATCTGGGCACTCTGTGACCCAATCAAGTTGGCACAGAAGGGACCAGCAGATGGCGAAATGGTTACATCGCTGGACTCCCACATAGTCGACTGCAATAGAGTCCCGGACCCACTGGGTTAAACTCATGCCAGGTATGTGTGCATGTGTGCCCAAGATCCTGGAAGAAGAATGGAAGAGAAGGGATTGTGGAGTGGCCATCCCCCCGGGGGGATGACTTCTTGCTTTCTGTCTTTGCCAGTACACATACCTTCTAGGAAAAATCTCAAAAAAAGAAAAAAAAGTTGACACATTAAAAATTAATCATCCCACCACCCTGAACCTACACCGAAGGGTAGAGCCTAAAAATGTAATTGAACTAGTTCTCCAGAACTATGGTGCTGAAAACCACTGGAAAATGCCAAGGTCCATTCAAGCCCACTCCGGAGCATCGTGTCTGATTGCTCCTCCAGATCCACCCTTCCGTAGCTCTCTTTCCTGGGAATGAGTGTGGGCACACAGCATCCCTCATGCGCATGTCTTTTCTGGTGGGCTCAGTGAACAGGAGGAAGGGAGAAGAGTGAGGATGGGGTGATTATAGTCCTAAGGTCTCTTAGATCTTACTTTATAGGTTCCTTTTCAGAAACTTTCTAGTTCCTTGAGGGAAGGGCATTACCTGTCTCATTCATCATAGTGTCCTGGAGACCTAGAATAGGGCCTGGCAAAAGGCAAGCCTTCATTAATGTTTGCTGAATGAGTGGATAAATACATGGATGAAGGAAGGAATCCTCCCAGAGAAAACCCCCATTGCAATGCAGATGAGTATGACCACAAGGATGCTATTTCCAATTCCGCCTAGGCTCTCATTTATTCATTTATTGGTTTTTGTTATAGGGCAGATGTGCTTACCAGAGAGAGACAGAGAGTGAGAGAGAGAGAGCAAGTAAGAAATCACCCCCTAGGGGGAATGGTCATACCGGAATCTCTACTCCTCCTTTCTCCTCTCAAGATTTTGGACATGCACCCACACATCCTGGCATGACTTTCAAGCCGTCAGTCTGAGACTTGAACCATGGAGGCAGTTATGTGGGATCCAGCACCTTAACTTCCACGCCATCTACTCATTAGCCTTTCGATGATAATCCTTTTCAAATCCATCTCAGTCAGATCGTTTTTCTCCTTTAAGCCCTCAGACATCATCTTCTGTTTCAATCTACATATATATGTGTGTGTGTATGTATGTGTGTGTGCGTGCATACATATAGGACATATATTCATATATTAATACACAGAAAGAAGCCAGCAGTTGAAACCTCCCCAAGTTCCCATTCTGGATCATCCAAACTCTGATAGAACATGGAGAGAAGCCTATCCAGATTAGTTCCAAATTTGGATGTAAACCAACAAAACTATCCTCACATCATGCTGTCCTTCCACCACTGCCCTCCCCCATCTCTCATAACCAAGCTGCTCAAACAGACCACAGTCAACATCTGTCCTTCCTTACCTCCCACGGACTGTGGGCACCATGTTCTGACTCAAGACCGTCATGCCAGCCAAACAAATGTCACAAAGGCAGTGGTGTTTCCAAATTGCCCTCTTCATACTACACCCCTGAGTAGTAGCCATTCCCCCTCCCTACACGTCCATGACGACTCTCCTCCTCTTCCTTTTACTGCCCTGTCCATATTGCTATTCCGCAAGTCTTGTCCTCTGCCCTGTTCTCGTATTCTGTATATTCTCCATGTATAACCTTACTTACTTGTATGCCACTAACAACATCTGCATTCTTTTTCTAAGATTTTGTTTTTACCATAGAGCACATGTGCTCACTGTAGACAGAAACAGAGAGAGGGAAAGTGAGAAGTCACCCCTGGGTGGGTTGTGGTGCGGGGGTGGCCACACCACAATCCTCAGCATTTTCCTCCATTCTCCACTCAGAATTTTGGGCATGCACACACACATGCCCAGCATGTTATTCAGGTCACCAGGTCTGGGACTTGAACCACGTAGTCGGCATGTGGGATTCAGCCTCTTAACCACCATGCTACTTGCTGGCCCAAACTCTATATTCTACAACTCCTAAATATCTCTACTGCACAAGTTTAAGATATACTGAACAATATGTATGTCTAGTCAATATCTGTACCTGGACCTCAAATGGCACTTCTAATTCAACATGCTCTAATTAAACTCATTACCTATTATTCCCACCCCATCCTCACCACGTGATGCTTCATTGTTATTTCTGCTTTGATTCCTAACCTCACCAAACTAAGCCCTGAGCAAAAAGACTTTCCATCTTCCTAATGTTCCTCTCCTGCACAGCTGCCTCAGTACTCCCGGGTCCTTTACCCTCTTCTTTTTTGTTGTTGTTTAGATTTTTGCCATAGGGCACTTGCCCTGGCCAGAGAAAAACAGAGAGAGGAAAAGTGAGAAATTGCCCCCAGGGGAGATGGCCATGCAGCAATCCCTTCTCCTCCATCCTCCTCCTGGGATTTTGGGCACTCAAGGACATGCTCCCGATGTAGTTTTCAAGCTGCCAGGTTCAGGTCTCGAACCTCATATGGGAGTCCAGTGCCTACACCATTTGCTGGCACTGTATCCTCTTCTTTAAAGCCCTTCTCTCCACTACTAGACCATCATTCCTCAAATAAAATTAATCCGAATCATTTTTGCAGATTCAAGAACAGTAAATTCACCTAAAAAGGAAGGGTGGGGTTATATAAGAATTTTGATATTCACCTCTTACAGCGATTAATTCATTCTAAAATATCCATTTAGCTTTGAATATATCATTTATGATTTACTTAAATGATCAGTTATCACCTATTTCATAGATGACTATTTTGTTTTACTGAATGGCTATTGCAGGCAGGTATGTTAGTGTATAAAAATCCAAACTCAAGGTCTTTTCAGCTTAAAATTGTTACTAACAAACACTATTGTGACCATTTTCCAGGAGGTTCGGGAG
The DNA here is from genome assembly GCA_026018925.1 of Tupaia tana. Classification (NCBI taxonomy): domain Eukaryota; kingdom Metazoa; phylum Chordata; class Mammalia; order Scandentia; family Tupaiidae; genus Tupaia; species Tupaia tana. The sequence goes on along the minus strand of JAKSZU010000001.1, from coordinate 222,370,514 downwards.
ACAGTCAAACAACCAGAAATCATTCACAGAAATGTTCTGCAAAAATTGTAACTTTAAAACGTATGCATCGTATTGTTTAATTAGAAAGGAAATCTTGAAATATACCTGATCTTGCAAAGTAATTCTGTCTACAAAATAGAGCAAAGGGAGCGATTTCTCATTGTGTTCACCAACCCGTAATTTGGTGGGAGGGGTTTGGGCTAGTTTAATTAATTGTTGCAAATTAAATATTTCAACAACTCAAAATGAGCCCTTATGAGAATGAAAAAATAGACATAGCTCCCCTCTGCTAAAACTGCAGTTGATGATAGAATTCCTACTGTCTAATCTATAAAAATAAAACCCGAGTTTTCAGCTAATTCCGTTTTGTCACACACAGAAAAACAGTGCCACCCCAGTTAGATGCTTTAACAGGCACGTTAATTTCCACTCACAGCTGTAGCAATTAGAAAGTGTACTTAATGGAGTGTCATGTTAATTGTTTTCAGAGTTAACCAATTTCTCCATTTAATTGTCAATTGATTAACCTATTGAAATGTTAAGTGACTCAGTTTCCTTCCAGAGTAAACAGCAGCGGCATATGGTAGCTTCATCAGCCGAAGACAGCACTTATTTGCTTGGATTCAATGTGCTGGTATTTTTCTACACCTCCCTGAGCTTTTAATTAGATGAGGCAATGTTACATGTATTTGTCTGCTGGAAAGGTTATCAGTGCGGTAGCTGACCTGCAGAGGCAGGGTTGAGTCTAGCAGCTTTAATAGAAATGGTTTTCAGCTATGACTGCTGAAGTTGATTGCATTGTGATGGTAATTAACTCAAGACTGCTTTCCTCAGTGTGTGTGTGTGTGTGTGTGTGTGTGTGTGTGTGTGTACGCGCGCGTCTTTCCTGTAGTACAAACTATGCGACGTTTTTCTCTGTCACATATATATTTATATACATATACACACACACGCACTTATTAAGCACTCATTGGATTCTAATAAGCATGCAAATAGTCAAGAGTTTCTTTAGGCTAATACGGCACTACTCAGATTGTGGCGCTATTAAATAAGTACGATGATCTTAGCCTGCAGCGCATTTTGCAGAGAAAGAGGCAGCTGCCTTTGGTAGAATGTGGCTCCTTTATTTTCATGGTGTGTCATTCCAGGGGATCTCCCCAACTATAAAGTAAAAATGAGTTTCTTTTTTTCCATTTAAGCACCTGTCAGTCCACGAAGGGTTGAGAGAGTTGGAGAGTCAAACCGACTTGGTTTTAGAAGAATTTTTCCAATATTCCCATCAAAGATTCACCATGTTGTAGTGACTACATTAATGTAAGGGCCTAGTGGTGAGCTACTAAGTCAGTCTTCTCATCTCTTGCACTGTTTTCCAGCTCGAGGTGTGTGTGGCTTGCATGTGTGATTTTACTGTACTGCGTTATTGTTTAATTAGGAGACAATTGCAACAACTGAACCAGCATTATCACCCTTGATAATGTTGGTAGCAGGGAACTGAGACAAAATGATTACAAACCTATGTTGTGTTCAATAGTTCTTTAGAGGATTTCTCTCTTCATAGTTCTGGCTCATTCATGTTTGATGCAGCACATTTGTTCTTTAAAAAAGGCATAGCTTAGAAGAGTTTCAGGGTGGGTTAATAACTCAACTGAAAATGGCTGCTCGTATTGTAAAAGCTTGTTCCTGCAGTTGCTTGGGGCTTTCTTCAGTTTTGCCGCTCTGCAGCTTCGGCCCAGTTGGTAAACAGCTTAAGTCCAGACATCTTTTCATTCTCCGAGCAGCGGATTGAAGTAAAAATGCATATAAGTGGCGACTGACTGGCGCTGGCCTAACAATAGCCTGTAACATTATGCAAGGGTATTTACATAGGAATAAGGCCTTACTAAAGGAGATGGGGCAATTAATGGTGTGGGCCACACATATGAGGAAAGTTTGTCCGATCCTTTCCTCAATAAAGATCTTTTGTAAAGTGCTATGGAAACTCATGGAGGCCCCAAAAGAGATTAAGGGTGGGACTTTTCTGGGACTTTAAAAATATATATATGTGTGTGTGCGTGTGTGTGTTTGACATTTTCAAAAAGCCAAATGATAAATAAAAGCACAGGAAAGAATATGAATTCTTTGTTCTGTTTCCATCATTTCGGGTAGTTTCTCAAAGAAGGTAGCTCCTATCTCGGTTCTCTCTTCCTTTTCTTTTTCTCAGCGAATAAAAAAATCCTTCTGAACGAGACAAGCTCCTGTGTTATCTTGCCTCCCTGTGTGCTTGAAATGAAAGTAGCATCCTTAAAATATTTACAAAGTTTTGCTGTACTTCCTATAATGGGAGAGAAAATTGCCTGGTGACTGAACTTATGGAGGAAATCTCAAGATTTTTAAAAATTATTTTCTTTATTTATCATTATAGTTATCTTCAATTTGACCAGAGTGAGACACAGAGATAGAGAGAAAGCAAGCCACCAGGTCTAGGACTTGAACCGTGATCAGCCATGTGGGAGTTCAGCACCCCTAGCCACCACATCACTCGCCAGCCCCAATCCCAAGATTTTTAGGGTCTACACAGTGAAAATGAACAACCACAAAAACAGGGAAGGGCCGGAAAGAAATTGCATAGGTGTGTCATAGGAGGATGTGAAACACTCATTGAAACCTACCTTTTCTAGAATGTTAAGAGGAAAAATATCTTCTCAGTCTAGATAAGAAATTTTAAAGTGTAAATCATTTTCATCCCAATATTGCCCCAATACTATGATCATTCATTTTTCTTTTTGGTGGCCTGGAATGAGAAGTCCTCCTCATCCCAACCCCCATCCCTAGTTCGCCAATCTGGGGTAACTTTTTTACATGTTTTTATTCTTATCAGAGGCTCAGCATCTGCTTCTGCCCTTGGCCAGATAATGTAGTACTGTTGTTGTTACTTAGGATCAGAATACCTTTTTTTTAGGGTCAGAATACTTTTAGTAAAGTATCATCAGCATTTAAAAAATAAGAGACGAGGAATATTACTGTAAATACCTCAAGCCCTCTTTGCATGTGCTATGGCCGATTAAAGCATTTACTATCTATTTAAGCAAAGCCCTTCTGTTTTCCTTTTTTTATTTTTAAATGTTTTCTCTTACTCAAAAGACATTTTCAAAGAAACCAGAACTTTGGCAAGAAGCGTGAAAACTGTTTACACTTGCTAGTGAAGCTATTCTTCCATCCCAAATTGTTTTTTATCCCATTTTCTCATTTCTAGTTGGTTCATGATATTCATACCCATATAAGATGAGTGGAATAAAATCTTAATGTGATAACACATAAGCTTTGGATGCCTGTGAGTGTGTGCGGCGTGCAGAGAAAGTGATTTCAGCCGCAGCCCTGTCAAGCAGGCAGAAATCAATGCCTCATTCAGGACTATTGATCAGTACTAAATTAATTAGACTCCAAGGCTTATGGCAGTTGATAAGACAACTTGTTAATTTAGTCAATGATAGTGTTTTCCCTAAAGCAGCAAATACCCTCTTCTTGAGAAAAGGCATTTCTAAGACTTGCTGCCAGTTCTGTTTTATTGTTGTGGTCTCTCCTGCTTTCTCTTTCTGGGGAGGAGGTTCTTTGAGGTAGGTGGGTATGGAGGGAGTCAGTAGGCAAGGGAGTGTTGTCAAAGTGCATATGCTAGGGGTCAGTCTGGAATATTCATTAACCCAGTCCCATTTCAGTTCCCTTGCCTAACACTGTAGTTTGGGGATGAAAAGAATGCAGAAGCCAGATTATAACCCGAGACCTGCGTTTCCTATGGGGCTTTGGCCATGCAAGGCCACTCCAGCCTTACAAGGATGTTCATTTGGAAGGGGGCTACTTCCTAAACCTTCATTTAGAATTGACTGGTACAGATTGCCTTTGCTTTTCATTGAAACCTGCAACAGTGATGGTCATAGTCAATAACAAAGACTTCGGGCCCTGTCAGTAATGCAAACTGTGAATGGAATGAAGGTATCCCAGAATGCCCTGAACATGGGGCAGTACTTCCTGCTGGCTTGGAAGGACAAAAGGACAAAGCCTGGGAGTGTAGGGGTCCCACCAACAGCTCTTGGAGGCAACAGCCTGCTATCAGCAGCACTCCAACCCTCTGAGAATGCTAATAAGCTAGTGAAGAGCTCAGCTTTCTTGCCATAATTCTATAGTGTGGTTGAGGACCCCATAGTGCTCACTAAATAAAGACAACTAATTGAGAATTTTTTGCACATTTTGCCCAGGGGACTTGTTGTTCATTCGGTTCTCTGGGGAGAATGTACCTCCACTGACAAGAGTAGCTGATTGTTTTTGTCAGCTTCGTGCTACTCTTCCCTGGGTCTCAGACTGACTTTCCAAGTATGACAAAAATGTTTAATTTTGATTTTTTTTAATTATGTTGCTGGGAATTATTTTAGATCTCAAAGAATAGACGTTCCAGTGTTCATCTTAAAAAAAAAAAAAAAAAAAATCCTGGCAGAGTTTTTTTGAATTAAAGCTCTGTTTTGTTTTGTTTTTTTTTTTTTCTTTTTCTTTTTCCTTTTCTTAAATTGTATTTTCTGTGGTGAGGCCTACATTTTTGTGTCTGCAGGTGACACGTTGATTGAAACTAAAATTAATAAATCAGCTGAAAAGCTCACACCTACAGCTCACAGCAGGGCCTAGAAAACACGTTTATAAAGGGAGCTTTATGCCCTCATATAAAGAAGGAATAAATTACAGAAGCACTTGTTGCCCTGGGACTTGGTTTTGCTTTGCAATCTGGTATCTTATTTTTGGAGGCTTATTGTTAAGCAACAGGTTCCTGGTTGCTTTAGCAGGTGACTTTGCTATTAATCTCTTATTTGACCATTAGAGCATATTAATGAGGAGGCGTCTAGATGTGGCTCTATCTTCTGACCAAGGAATTAGTTTAAAAGGTGCACTTTTTACTCAATGGCTTGCAGCTCGCCTCGTGGAGGACCAAATGCAAAGTAGCATTTTCTACAGCGTGTGTAGTATTAAAGAGTGTTTTACTAATATATGTGTCTTACTGTGCTTTTCTTCTCCGCTACACTTATTTCTTCACCATGGAGGGCAATTATGGAACTTACTAGTCTCTGTTCATTTTTTTTTAACAAAATAAAATTATATATAAATAACAAAATGATATCCTTGCTTATTAACGTGCACCCTCATTTTAATTAAACAACGTCAATGTTCTTTGGAGGTGTGTTCAGAATAAAAATGTATGATTTGGGAAGGCAAGAGGTTCAACATTTCTCACCAGAACTAGATTAATAAATGTCATTACGAGTGCAGGAATTTAACCATCACATTTCCCTTTTGAGTTTGAGGTAATTGGAAATGTTTAAGCTTGACAAAAGAAGGAAGTAAATATACCTATGGGGGTGGTTTAGAAATATAAAGAAGAACTGAGGATTTAAGTCTTAAATTTGTAATTACAAGGATCTCCCAAGCACATAATGGCACAGAACAGCCAAGACAACCCCACACATGGGAAGAACTGCTTTGTTGCGGTCTGTAGATATTGCAAAGGACATCCTCTGACACATTATTCTTCTTCGTATTCAGTTCCTTTCCGATCTCCGAGACAATTTGGTCCATACCTCAAGCATGCATGCTATCTCCTTCTTAAGCCCAAGCAATAACAAACTTGCGTTTTTCTTATTTTTAAGTTTTTAAAATGAAGGGTTTGTGCCAGTCGAGGCACATTTGATGTCCTGGTCTACATCACCTTTTCAGACTACATCTTGAAGTGTCTTCATTCTGTAGGTTAAGGTCAACACCATCATCTCTGTCAGCAAGGAACGTTCTGGTTAGGTTTCATGAGAAGAGGGGGCAAGTGAGAGGTATTAGTAGAGAAGCTGAATGATAATCACAGCAATGCTTGAGAGTGCACATCAGCAGAACCTTTAGATTTGCACTACTTATGAAGTGTTTGTCTTAATGCACACTAACCAAAAAAATCACCAAGCTTATCCCACGGCTGTACTATTAGGCCACTCTCAAAGAGGAGGACAATTGGAAATAGTACAGTCCTCTCAAAGCCGTTACTCAAGGGGCCAGCAGGTGGCGTGGTAGTTGAGGTGCCAGATGTGGAGCCAGCTGAGGTCTGAGTCCCAGACCTGATGGGCTTGCTTTTTCGCTTTTCCTCTCTCTCTCTCTCTTTCTCTCTGTCTCTCTCTGGTGAGTCCATGTGAACTATAGCAAATTAAATAATAATAATAAATAACTAAAATTGAATAAACACTTAAAAAGATCCAGCTTAAGCATTCTTTGGAATTACACTAACAGCTCTCCCATTTTATGAGGAGAAGGACCTTCTTCTATTCCAAAATTAACATTTTTATCTGAAATCTAGATCCTCATTGTATAGTATTGTATAAGTTTGGGGTGTGGATGAGGAGGACAATAAGCTAGGAGACCCAATTCATCAGGAGTTATATCTACCCATCTTTAACAACCACAGAGATAAAAATAATTCTCTGAAGACTTATCTTATTTTTTTAATTTTTAAAAAAATATTTTGTTTATTTTATTTATCATAATTGTTATTTTTTTATTTTTCATCATTGTTATTTTTTAATTTAACCAGAGCAAGACAGACAGAGAAAGAGAGAAAGTGAGAAAGCAAGCTGCCAGGTCCAGGACTTGAACTGTGGTCAGCCATGTGGGAGTCCAGCACCTTTAACAACTATGCCACCTGCTGGCCCCATGAAGACTTATCTTTTAAAACTAGAGAAAGGAGGGTGCTGGCAGGTGGCGTAGTTGTTAAGGGTATTGGACTCCCACATGGCTGACCATGGTTTCAGTCCTGGACCTGGCAGATTGCTTTCTCACTTTCAATCTCTGTCCCTCTGTGGTCAAATTAAAATAAAGTTATGTAAAATAATTATTTTTAAAAATCGAGAAAGGAAGAAAACAACTGTTTTATGAAGCACAGAAACAAAGCTTACGTCCAGGGGCATAGAACCAGCTGGGTTAGATGTCCATGTACTGTGGAACGGTTGTGTGTGAGATGGCAAGAAGGGCCTCAGAAGTGAGGAACAGAAGGAAAGGAGGAAATCATACTCATATTAAAATAAATAAGAGAAATGTCTAGTGTATTTTAGTAACAGTCTGATTAATTTTTTAAAGATTATTTATTTGATTTTGTTTATTATTATTTTTTTTTACTTTGACTAGAGAGAGAAGGAACGTGAGAAAGCAAGCCCCCAAGTCCAGATCCAGGACTCGAACTGCAGTCTGCCATGTGAGAGTTCAGTCATCATGCCACCTGCCATCTAGCTCTTTTTTTTTTTAAAATAATTGTAGCACAAATTTCTAGAAAACAGGTTCCAAATATAGGTACCAAACTGTTGCAGACTAGCCCTCTAGCTGTGTTTATAAAGAATAGTTACTGTTAGAGAACTTTCCCCTCCCCCAGGTCTCCCTCAAGTACTTCCAGCGAGGGAGGTTTGCAGTCCTTTTTGTCTTTTACAATTTAGCAAGATCAGACACATTTCTGCAATGCATATGCAGATTTTACCTCTTGTTACTTTCTCTAATGAGCGTTCACTTAATCAATTTGACAGTAGCTTTTATCCCCCCCCCCCTTTTTCTCTTCACACCACTAAGAAAGTGTTCAGGGGGAAAAAATGTTAACAGATTCAAGGGGGCAGCAGTGATGTGAAATGGTAGCGGGTCCAAGTGGGGTGAATCGCAGGACTTTGCAAAGACCCACTCTCCTACCACCCACTCTGTTCAGCTCCTGAAAACAGGAAGCAGGTCTGCCAGACTCCGGAGAAAGCGTGGATTTTAATAGCCTATAGGAAATGATTTTCCTTTTCTCTTCAAGAATCAAAACAATTAGCTGTTAAAATTTTAACGAAACACTTGAGTACAGAATTTTCTCATAACCTCATGCCCCATCCTGTCAAAAGCACTTTTAAAAAATTGTATGTAAGAGACAAGGGAGGGACCAGCAGTTAGCGTAATGGCTATGTCGCTGGACTCCCACGTAGTCGACTGCGGTTTGAGTCCCGGACCCGGCGGTTTAAATTCACGCCGGGTGCGTGTGCATGCGTGCCCAAGATCCCGAGAGGAGAATGGAGGAGGAGGGATTGCGGCATGGTCATCCCCCCTGGGGGGTGATTTCCTGCTTTCTGTCTCTCTGTCTCTCTCTGGCTGGCTGGTGAACGCACACGCCCTATAGCAAAAACCTCTCAAAAAAAAAAAAAAAAAAAAAAAAAAGAGAGAGAGAGAGACAAGAGAAACCAACCCCCGATGGCATTTTCCCATCAAATTGCCCAACAGGGCACCCTACATCATCTGAGTAGTCTCTCTCTCTCTTGCTCTTGCTCTTGCTCTCTTTTTGAAAAATAATTACTTATTGTACTTATTATTATTATTATTATTTTAATTTGACTAGAGAGAGACAGAAAGAGAGAAAGGGAAAGTGAGAAAAACAACCTGCCTACTCTGGGACTTGAACCACCATCAGCTACGTGGGAGTCTAGTATCTTAATCACCACCTGCCAGCCCCAAGCAGTCTTGATCTACTTAAGTGTCTTTCCTGTCTGGGAGTGGGGAGCACAGGTGGGTTTAAATCTAATGGAATTTAATCTTCTCAGGAAATGGGTGATGACAGCCACATTCTGGGAGTTCTTGATCATATTCTCAACTCAACTCAACCTCCACCGAACCTGTGTCTGGGCAACCTAAATCTACACCAATATAGAGCCCAGCCACTGGGATGTAGCAGGTCTGGCCCTCTCTTACCTGCAGCAGATACAGTTTTAGGCCTTAGTGGGAAGATCCTGCTTTACTCATCACCTGGCCTCTTTCTCCCAATTCTCTCTGGCTCCCTCCTATAGAATTCTTCTCCCTTAGCCTCAGCCAGTTGCAATTCACCCACTCAACTTTCCTTCACTTTACTAGAGCAGAAAAAGTGAGAGGAAGAGGGGAGGCCCACCAGCCCCTCCTCTCCCTGGTTGGGGGCTGGGTAAATCTGGTTCTGCCTTTCGCCATGACTCAAAGTAACTTCTTCTAGATTTTATCTGTCAATTGTCCATCTTTTTTCTTTTTCAGAATTACTTTATTTTATTTTATTGAGGATTATTTTTAAAAATTTGACTAGAGATATACAGAGAGAAGGAAAGTGAGAAAGCAAGACACCAGGTCCAGGACTTAAACTGTGGTTGGCCATGTGGAAATCCAACGCCCTTAACCATCATGGCTCCTGCCAGCCCCAACCGTTTGTCTTTTAAAGTCACACCGAAATAGGAAATTTGGTTTGGAGACAAGCAGAGCCTGGTCTCTCTCTTTTTTTGGAGAGGTTTTTGCTATGGGGCGCGTGCGCTCGCCAGACAGAGAGAGACAGAGAGACATAAAGCGAGAAATCACCCCCCAGGGGGGATGGCCACGCTGCGATCCCTTCTCCTCCATTCTACTCTCGGGATCTTGGGCACACACGCACATGCGCCCGGCGTGAGTTTTAAGCCACTGGGTTCAGGACACGAACCGCGGTCGACTACATGGGAGTCCAGCGACATAGCCATTACACTAACTGCTGGTCCCGAGCCTGGTCTCTCTTCATAGGTTACCACTGGAGTTTGTTAGGTAACAGGCAAACCTTGTTCTTCCTGCCCCTCCCGCCTCTTTAATAGGCTTTAGTCATAGGGCACATGCACTTGCAGAGAGAGAGAGAGAGAAAGTGAGAAGCCACTCTTCGAGTTGGGGGTATGGCCATGCTGCAATCCCTTCTCCTCCAGGAATTTTGGGCATACATGCGCTACACCCAGTGTGATTTCCAAGCTTCCAAGCCACCAGGCTCGGCACTCAAACCATAGTTGGCCATGTGAGAGTCCAGCGCTTTATCCACCACACCACCAGCTGGCCACCATGCTGCCCCTTGCTGTTTTGTTTGTGTTTCTTTTTTTTGCTATAGGGCGCATGCGCTCGCCAGAAAGACAGAGAGAAACAGAGAGACAGAAAGTGAGAAATCACCCCCCAGGGGGGATGGCCACACCACAATCCCATCTCTTCCATTCTCCGCTCGGGATCTTGGGCACGCGCACACATGCACCCGGCATGAGTTTAAACCACCGGGTCCAAGACTCGAACCGCAGTCCACTACATGGGAGTCCAGCAACATAGCCATTACGCTAACTGCTGGTTCCCCCTTGCTGTCCTTTTTTTTTTTTTTTTGAGAGGTTTTTCGCTATAGGGCGCGTGCGCTCGCCAGACAGAGAGAGACATAGAGACAGAAAGCGAGAAATCACCCCCCAGAAGGGATGGTCACGCCGCAATCCCTTCTCCTCCATTCTCCTCTCGGGATCTTGGGCACGCACGCACATGCGCCCGGCGTGAGTTTTAAGCCACCGGGTCCGGGACGCGAACCGCGGTCGACTACGTGGGAGTCCAGCAACATAGCCATTACGCTAACTGCTGGTCCCTCCCTTGCTGTCCTTTTTGATGACAGGTGGGAATCTATACAGCCAAGTGCCTACCTGCTCTAAACTGAGTACCTGTTCTATATGGCAGGCTGATTCTGTCCTAACCGCAGAATCTCCAGGTGGGATGCCTCCATGTTTGAGACTTAGCGATATCTCAGTTTACAGACAGGTTTCCATGAAGATACTTTAAATTAAAAAAAAAAAAAAAAAATGGCTAGAAGGCATGCATATTCATCAGAGAGGGGTTTGGGAGGGTGAGAAAGAAAGAGAGGGAGAGAACCCCTCCCGCAATGGGAGGTGGGCTCTCCATAATCCTTTCTCTCCATCTCTCCACCCATCAGGATGTGGGGCACACACACCCACCCAGCACGTTCCTCAGGCCAGCAGGACTAGGATCTGAACTGCAATCTGCCCTGTGGGATTGGGCTCCCTATGCGTAGGACTAACCTGAGCTCGATGACTGTAGCTGTACTTTCCAGAAGACTGAGCTGTGTCAATCCACAGCTGAAGAGTCTGCATTGTGTCCTCTGAAAGCTATCCTGGTTGTTAGCAAAGCACAAAGGCAAGGCTAGCCCAACATCTATTTAACCAGAACCTACATTTTAACAAGATCTCCTGCTGATTTTTATACATATTTTTCTTTAAGAGAGATTTCTTTGGTATAGGGTGCATATGCTTGCTGGAGAGACAGAGACAGAAAGCGAGAAATTACCCTCCCCAGAGGGGATGGCCACTCCGTAATCCCTTCTCCTCCATTCTCCTCTTTGGATTCTGGGCACACACGCACACACGCCCAGTGTGAGTTTCAAGCCACCAGGTCCGGGATTCAAGTAGCAGTCTGCCATGTGTGGGAGTCCAGCAACGTAACCATTACACCATCTGCTGGTCCTTCTCCTCCTCCTCCTCCTCCTCCTTCTCCTCCTCTTCCTCCTCCTTCATCTTCTTCTTCTTTTTCGGTTTTATAACTTTACTTGAAAATCAGCAGTTAGTTCTCATCCACATTGACTGTTTGCAGATTTTTGAAAATGGTAACAGGTACACAGGTCACCAGAGTGTAGAGCTCGTTGGGTGAATCTTCATCCTCGTTTCGTTTTCTGGACAACCGCACACGGATTCGATATGGGACATTTCTTATGCCTTTGGCCCAGACAGCTTTGTTGAGCCTGGTATCACTGCACCCATCTGGAGTCCCCATCTCTTTCATGGCAAATTTCCAGATTTCTTTGAGTGCCCGAGGGGCATGTTTCTTGAAGCCCACGCCATGGATGCGCTTGTGAATGTTGATGGTGTATTCCCAGGTCACTGCCTTGTTGATAGCAGAATGGCCCTTCTTCTCACCACCCTTCTTTGTGGGAGCCATTCTGCCAGGCCTAAGCTGGGAAAAAAAAAGTGCTGGTCCTTCTATACACATTACTTTAGTCACCTGAAGAACTTTGAGGAGGCAAGGCTAAAGAGTATCCTTTAAAATTCCATAAATTTGGGGACCAGCAGGTGGTGTGGTGGTTAAGGCGCTAGACACTCCCACATGGCTGACCATGGTTCGAGTCCCAGACCTGGGGGCTTGCTTTCTCACTTTTCCTCTCTCTCTCTCTCTCTCTCTCTCTCTCTCTCTCTGTGTGTGTGTGTGTGTGTGTGTCTCTCTCTGGTAAAATTAAAATGGATGGATGAATAAATAAAATTAAATAATTCCTAAAAACAATTTTAAGAAACATTCTGTAAATTTCTTGTCTGTCTTCTACTCACAACCCCTATCAGAGGATATGGAGTTCAGATAGGACGAAAAGTGAGGAAAGAATAGTGGAACGCAGTAGATCAGAAATAGCTTCATTATTACCAACCTAGTTTTCTAAAATTTATAGCACAAACACAATTAAAATATGTTATTAGGTCTCTATTCCTCTTGGAAATAACTTAGATTTTTTTCTAAGGTTTTTGTCACAGGGCACATGCACTTGATGGAGAGAGACAGAGAGTGGGAAAGTGAGAAATCGCCCTGCAGAAAGGATGACCACACCACAAGCCCTTCTCCTCCATTCTACTCCTAGGATTTTGGGCACACACACACACAACACACACACACACACACACACACACACACACACATACCTGTTGTAAAATTCAAGCCACTGGGAATTAAACTGTGGTCAGCCATATGGGAACCCAGTGCCCTAACCACTATGATGGTTTTACTGAATTAAGAGGAACTTCTAGAGGAATTTTCCCAGCACCTGTTGCAGAAACCCTTGACAAAGGGCTAGCTGTCCCTTCTGCGGGGTCTAACTGCTCCACCATGCCCCTAGGCAGACGGATGGCGCATAACAACAGGCAGAACACCTGAGTGAAAAGAGCATGGTCCCTCCAGGGCAGAGAGGCCTGAATTTGCAAACCTGCTTCCACCAAAATAACGCCTGTGACCTTTGGAAGGTGGTTTAATGCCTCTCAGGCTCTGGCCCCTGTGCTGTGAAAAAAGGATGATAATTGGGGAACCAGCAGTTAGCGTGATGGCTATGTTGCTGGACTCCCACGTAGTCGACCGCGGTTCACGTCCCGGACCCGGTGGCTTAAAACTCACGCCGGCGCGTGTTCGTGCGTGCCCAAGATCCCGAGAGGAGAATGGAGGAGAAGGGATTGCAGCGTGACCATCCCCCCTGGGGGGTGATTTCTCGTTTTCTGTCTCTATGTCTCTCTCTGTCTGTCTGGCGAGCACACGCGCCCTATAGCGAAAAACCTCTCCAAAAAAAAATAAAAAAGGATGATAATTGGCAGAGATGTTGGGTTGATTAAAGGGGTGAAAATGTAAAAAGACCTATCACAAAGTAGGGAGTTGGTAAATGGGCATTCCTACCCCCTTGGGCTTTCCTGGCAAGGTCTCTGAAGAGTGAGTCAAAAAAGATGCTTGGAGGGCCGGCAGATGGTGTGGTGTGGTGATTAAGGGCACTGGACTCCCACATGGCCGACCATGGTTCAAGTTCTGGACCTGACTGCTTGCTTTCTCACCTTCCTGCTCTCTCTCTCTGTTTTACTCTGTCCCATCTCTGATCAAATTAGAAATAAACAAAGTTAAATTAAAATAATAATTCTAAAAAAGAAGAAGAGAGATATATTTGGCCATTTCACACCGGAGACCTGAGTCCCTCCAATTGGTAAGGAGATATTTTGAAGTAGGTGAGAATCTATGCCCCTTGGGTTGATGACTATAATAGAAGTCCTCTTGTCAAACACCTACCATGTAATTATGATGCTTAGCAAGTGCTTCTTTTATTTTAAAGAGGTTTTTGCTATCGGGTGCGTGCATTCACCAGAGAGACAGAGAGATAGAAAGTGAGAAATCTCCCCCCAGGGAGTATGGCCAAGCAGCAATACCTTCTCCTCCAGTCTCCTCTGGGGATCTTGGGAGTGTGCGTGCACACACACACACACACACACACGTGCGCATGCGTGGCCTGTATATTGTTTTTGTTCGTTCGTTTGTTTGTTTGTTTTTTGAGAGGTTTTTGCTATAGGGCACGTGTGCTTGCCAGACAGACAGAGAGAGACAGAGAGACAGAACGCGAGAAATCACCCCCCAGGAGGGATGGCCACGCCGCAATCCCTTCTTCTATTCTCCTCTCGGGATCTTGGGCATGCATGCACACTCTCTGTCTGGCGAGTGCACACGCCCTATAGCAAAAACCTCTCTAAAAACAAACAAAAAAAAGAATTATTTTATTTACTTTTTTTTTTTTTTTTTTTTTTTTTTGAAGTTGACCAGAAAGAGATGGAGAGAGAGAGAGAGAAAGTAAGAAAGCAAGCTGCCTGGTCTGAGACTCGAACCACAGTCAACCATGTGGGAGTCCAGCTGTCTTAACCACCGTGCCACCTACTGGCGCCCTGGTGTGACTTTTAAGCTGCCAGCTCCAGGACTCAACCACGTTTAACTACGTGTGAGTCCAGCGACATAACCATTCTGCCATCCACTGGTCCCAACACTTGGTAAGTGCTTTAACCCTCCTGAACCATTCACCTCTGTTCAGGGAAACAGAGATTATAATGCCTAATAGGATTGTTGTGGCTGGTTCAAAAACTTGCTTTATATTCATTATCTTGTTTAACCCTCCCAACAACACAGTGAAATAGGCCTTCTTTGCCCCCATTTTATAGCTGACGAAACTGAGGTTCAGGGAGTCAATAATTCACTAAGGGCTACAGAGCTGATAAGTAAGAGCCAGATTTTTAAAAAATTATTTTGGGACCAGCAGATGTCAGTGGTTACATCACTGGACTCCCACATAGTTGACCACGATTTGCGTTCCAAACCCAGAGGCTTAAAACACGACGGGGGTGTGCGGGTGTGTGCCCGAGATCCCGAGAGAAGGGAGGAGAAGGCACTGGGGAGTGCTTTCTGTCTCTCTGGCTCTCTGTCTCTCTGGCACATGCCCTATAGCAAAAATCTCTCTTAAAAAAAAAAGAGAGAGGGAACCAGCAGTTAGTGTAATGGCTATGTCGCTGGACTCCCACGTAGTCGCCCGTGGTTTGCATCCCGGACCCGGTGGCTTAAAACTCACGCCGGGCGCGTGTGCGTGCGTGCCCAAGATCCCGAGAGGAGAATGGAGGAGAAGGGATTGCGGCGTGACCATCCCTTCTGGGGGGTGATTTCTCGCTTTCTGTCTCTATGTCTCTCTCTGTCTCTCTCTGTTTGTCTGGCGAGCGCACGCGCCCTATAGCGAAAAACCTCTCAAAAAAAAAAAAAAGAGAGAGAGAGAGAGAGAGAACCAGTTGCTTGATGTTGCTACAAACAGCACAGACCATTCAAACTCAGACTGCCATGACGAACAGCCTCTCTCCTTTTCTCAGGCTTCTAGCATCATGTTTGATCTGGACACGTGGAAATTCATTTCCTGTGCAGTCTGTTGAACACTGGCTGGGTCGTTGTGGCACATGAAAAGGTTTGTGTCTACGAATGATGCACACGCACGTAGAAATAGTCTTGAAACTCTAAAATGCAATTGGATTGAATAATGCATGCATTGGGATGAAAACATTCTCCCCTTTGCTCTAGGGCAGCCCTCTGGGGAAAGGGCCCTTACCACAGGTAGGTCCAGCCCTCAGGACCTCAGCCTTGATTGGTTTCCCTATTTCTATTTCCTAGAACTAAGGTGGGGGTCGTACCTGTAGAATAATGTCAAGTTAAGGGTCATCTTCAAAATAGATAAGTTAATTCATTATTTGTTGTGAATTAGTGCTATCAAAGTGCCTTATTTTATGTAAAGCCCTGAAGAAGCTTTTTGTTCTGTTTTAAGAGGTTTTTGCCATAGGGCATGTGTGCTGGCTGGAGAAAGAGACAAGAGACAGTGACAGGGAAAGCGAGCAATCACTCCGCTGGGGGAATGGCCAAATTGCAATCCCTCTTTCCCAGTTCTCCTCCTGGAATCCTGGGCACCCACTCACATGTGCCCAGCGTGATTTTCAAGCCACTGGGTCCAGGACTCAAAACGAAGTCGGCCATGTGGGAATCCGGTGACATAAACACTATGCCATCTGCCGGTCCCTGAGAAAGTATTTTAATATGACTTAGCTGTGATACAACAGTGTACAGCCAACACTGAGATACACTGCATTTTAGTGGCTTTTTCATTCATCGACTTCTTGCTCAGCAAAAGTGAAAAGAACTCCAGATATCTTCTTTTTTTTTTTTTTTTGGAGAGTTTTTTGTTTGTTTGTTTGTTTGTTTTTTGCTGTAGGGCGCGTGCGCTCTCCAGAAAGACAGAGAGACACAGAAACAGGAAGCGAGAAATCACCCCCCAGGGGGATGGTCACGCCGCAATCCCTTCTCCTTCTTTCTCCTCTTGGGATCTTGGACACGCACACACACGAGCCCGGCGTGAGTTTAAGCCACTGGGTGGGGACTGGACCCATGGTCGACTACATGGGAGTCCAGCGACATAGCCATTATGCCAACTGCTGGTCCCTCCAGATATCTTCTTTATTCATAAAAATACCTGTAATTTGAGTGATTGATGACGGCAATATAGCTGCACAATTCAAAAAGTCTGAAATTCTAAAATGTCTGATATTTGTAGCAGAAAATGACTTAACTTTATTCTAAGGATTATTTTTTTAAATTTATTTATTTATTTAATTTGGCCAGAGAGGGACAGCGAGAGAGAGAGAGAGAGAGAGAGAGAGAGAGAGAGAGAGAGAAAGTGAGAAAGCAAGCTGCCAGGTTCAGGACTTGAACCATGGTCAGCCATGTAGGAATCCAGCGCCCTCAATCACCATGCCACCTGCCGGCCCCAATGACTTGACTTTACTTTTATAGGCAGAAGGAATTTTTTCCCCGCTAGGCTTTTGCCATAGGGCACATGAGCTCTTTGGAGAGAGACTGAGAGAAGCAAAGTGAAAAATCACTCCCTAGAGGGGATGGCCACACCACAATCCCTTCTCCTCTATTCTCCTCTCAGGATTTTGGGCATGCACACACACGCGCCCCACGTGACTTTCAAGCCACTAGACCTGATCATCGAACAGCCGTCAGCCATGTGAGACTCTAGATCTTAACCATCACACCACCTGCTGGCTCAGTAGAAGGAATTTAAACATCCTGTCCTAGTGAAATTCTAAGCACAGCAATGTCTCTTCTGCAGGTGAATCAGCAAGACATTGCTGTGTTGAAGTTGCCTGACTCTCAAAGGACAATTTTCAGAAAAGCTCAATATCTAGCAAGTTACATCCTCAAAATACAATTACCCGAAGTAGTTCTTTTTGGATTTTGTGTGTGTTTTCCATTGCCCTCCAGACTTTCTTCCTACGACCCTGTGCCCTTGTCCCAAGAAGACCCTTAGACTGGCAGCTCCCTAATCTGTCTGCAGATACGAACTGCATACTTGTTTTATTAAGTGGAAGGCACCCAGTGATAACGCACGACTTTCTTTCTTTTTTTTTTTTTTCTTCCCCAACCCTGGACAGGTTTGTTTTTATAACTGTCAGCAATGTTTGGGCTATTTTGAGAATGTAGGACAGGGTTAAGGATTAGTACCCGCGTTCTCTTTTCTGTGTATCAGAGCCGCTTAGCAGTAATTAATCAGGACATTAGGTTTTGTACTCTTGGTTCAGGTCATTTGCCTATGAGCTGCTCAAGCCTTTTACAAAGGCATACTGCATATGTTTCTGGGTACCTTTTTGAGAGAAGATTTAAATTGGCCAGATGAATAATACTTTGTTACAAGTGTTTTGCCCTAGGCGAAAAGGTTTTCTTCATATTATCATAGCCTGAAGCTGCAATCCTCAAGCTTGATGTGACTGGTGTTATATTGTCACATGGCAATGATGTAAGAACAGGCCTCTCTGTGTCAGACAAATCTGGATTTAGGGGAATTATAGCAGATGTTGCAAAATGGCAACAGTTTAGCAAGTTCCTTTTATCCCACTGTTGGGAGGCAAGACGACTAAGTGTACCAGACAGAAAAGAATGTTTTCTTTGATCCTTTACACTCTAGGGTAGGAACTTCCCCAGTTAGAGAACATCGTTAATGATATAGTTATACAGTCACTGATGGCTCAGAATACAGAATTAAGCGCTGGCTTTTCCTTTCTTTCTTTTTTTAGTATTTGTTTTGATTGAGCTTAGCATTTGTGGTCATTTACATTAGAGAAACTCTCCAAGGTTTATTCTTAGTAAAGAAAACTTAATTCAGTGAAAGCAACAGAATAATAACAACAAAAACTAACCTGCACAGAAAACTGGTCAACTTTGGCAACCCTATCCACCCAAACCTATTAGATACACTTCACTTACATGGGGGGCGGGGGGAGGGGGGGGAGAAAATGTAGCAGTTATTTCAATGTTTATATTCTAATAAACATGTATGCATATATTCAACTGTGTTTAATAACTAGATACACTGTCAATGTTCATGCACGTCTTAGTTTCTTAAAAGTAAAAGCTCTCCTCGAAAGCTTTGGATTCCTCTGATTTACATTCTTTCGTATTCCATTCTAATCAAATTATTTCGATCACCTAATTAAGGTGCATAGGTAGATGACAGTGATGGGGGACAAAAACAAACACGAAGGCCATTCCCTGATGGTAGATGTGGCAGCAGTCTGGATTCGTGCGAACTGCAGTTTGCTGTGGTTTATTGCATTTGCAGGATGATCTTTTTGGTTCCTTAGGCTCTTCTTTTGGAAATGTATTAAATATCACTTCCACATGTCGTCTATAGGATTTGATCATTTACGTGTAAAAGAGGGCATGTGTATGCAGGATAACAAGAAATAATTTTCCAGTCGGTAAAGATTTCTAATTATTATTAAAACACACATGCTTAATGAATTCTCTTTTTTATGCAAATGTTTATTGATCATTTCCATTGGAGCATTAGACAGTAAAATGTGTGCAAACATTTAGACAATTTCTATAAATGGCTTCTGTCTTTACAAAGAGTATGTTAGAATTTTTTAAAAGTGTTTTTATTTGCAAATTGGGATCACTGCTGGGAGCCCTGAAATAATTAGTGTATCCTAATTTTTCAGGCAGTTTTCCATTAAAACAAAGAGAAAAGAATGAGCATAGCTATTTTTTTTAAATCACTGTAAGTAGTTATATTTTGTACATATACTTTTAAATGATCAAAGGAAAAAAAACGAACACAAAAGCAGGCTGAGACAAGATGGTCAATAATGTAGCATCATTCTTTATAGAATATGATCTGTAGTTACATTTAGTCATCTCCAGGCACCTACTGTACCACTTTTGACCTGGAGAAAGGATTCGCTTATGCAACACAAAGACAGAAAATGCTGAAAAAGATGTTGGGTTTTGTCATTTGAATAATAGACTTTATATCGAAATGGGCTATAATTATATATGTTGCTGTCTCTTTAATAAGATAAGCATATGTTCTGAAAGTACATGTACTGGAAAGGAATATAAAACTCACATTTTAGAAAATTGACGATCATTTTATTTAGATATAAAACTTGGGATATCTACCTTTCCTGAGAGCTTCCTTAAAAGTAGTTCAGTTCTAACTTTGAATTTAAGATTACCTGATGAGATACACACATTTACCAGACATCGCTCATCTACCTCCTGACTGAATCTCTTCCTAGGATGTAAATGAACCTCTTAATCACCCAAAGCCAGATCAATAACACATTACACATTTTCTCTTTGGTTACGAAGACAACCCTAATGATTGGGCTAAGTATTGTACTACATATGTTGGTGTTTCTGTAGACATTAGAAGAAGAAAAAATGAAAGTGTTTTTATGAAATCGGCTGTGTTTAAGAATGTGAGAGACTGCTAAAAACATTTCCAATACGAGATTATTGATTTTTCTTGTCTTTTTCCCCCCTGAAATGTTTATCCCAGATAGAAAACAGAAAATGAGTATCTTCTTCAAAAATCCCATTACAACTCTCTAACATCCTGGTATCAGGCAGTAATTCTCACACATACGTAGCTCGATCTAAGAACAGTTTGGAAGAGTTTGCACCCTGATAGTAGCATCTGTTGTTTCACTGTTCAATAATTCACAGTTAGCCAAAGTAGGAAACGCAAGCAATCCTTTTTCATATTTGCATACTCGGAATTTGGCTTTTTGATTCATGATTGTTCCCATTAGCTTTGAAAATTCATGTTTCTGTCTAGTTGCATGGTTTGCTTGAGTGAGCTCAAATTATGCTCTTGACTCAAATATTATTACAAGTGTAAATACTTGGGAGATGTAAGTGTCTGCCACTGATTTGGGGGTATTTGTTTTATTGATTTTCATCTGGCGAGTTTAAAATATGAGCAAACTTTTCATGGAGGGTTTGGGACATTTGTTTGAACACTCCCAGAGTAATTGGAAATGCAACAATTGTTTAAAAAGTGGCATTGTCCGTGAAAAGATTTAGTGAGGGATGAAGAAATTTCTTGAACCTAAAGACCTAATCTGGTGATCCAATTCTCCCCCCACTGTGTCCATTCCCGTGAAACTCCATTGACTCGCCCCTATCCATCACTAGCTCCCCACATCCTACCTAGCCAATCCTCTAGGTTTCCCACATTGTCTCCTCTTTTGTCTTTTCAGTCTAAACAGAAGAACAACAGATAGGGTTCTGAAGGGCAGGGAGCATCAGGAGCTGCAGGAGAATGGCTGAGATGAGGGTCAGAGTCCTGCCCCTACTGCCAACAGTTACTAGGGTTTGTGCTGCCCGGCTGAACAGTGTTCAAAGGCTTTGCTGGGCTTTGTTCCACTGTGTAGGGATTAGGCCTGGCGGTCTGAGAATTTGCCTTCTAATTAAAAAGGATAAAAGATAGAAGTAGCATTAGACTAAAACAGAGCAGTGATACTTCACAGGCTGATTTTTTTTTTTTTTTTTTTTTAAGTCACAAGACCACGCTAGAAGTTGTCAGGATATTTTATTTCTTTAGGATTCTGCTAAAATGCTAAAGGAGGAAACTTTGGAAACTCTTCCCAGCTGTTGTGCGTGGCCCGTGGAAGTCTAATTGCATCTAAAATATCCGCTGTTTACCGTGGGGCTGTTTCGGTGGGGGATTTGCAGTCAGCATTGGAGAATGAGGGCTGTTTCCAGAGCCACCTTCTTCTCTTTCAAATGCTGGCAAGAAATTAATTCTACCAAAAGTGAAGTCTGCTTTTCTCCCCACCCACCCCAGTGTGCCTTGCTCCCGAGACTTGCGGTGCCTACTGTACCTATTCTCTTTCTAAGGATCAATCATTCCTTTCATCTCCTTGCAGCTGTAGACACTATCTTCACCAGGTGTGAAATGCAATTAAGAAATAATTCTGGCCTCACGGTCTTCTTTTTTTTTTTTCTTAATAGCAATCTGATGGAGGGCAATTTTTAATCTTTCGCATCACTATTGTCTATGTTTCGCAACAGTAAACGTGATTCTGTGCCTACATTTTGTTAAGAAAGGAGCCATCTACAGACCCAGGGGAAGACGGGCAGCATCCAAACGGATGAGGCCCCATGTTAAAACATGCTCGCCTGCCGTCCACGGTGGCTCTTTGGGCCACGTTTAAAGAACTATATGCTTTCAGGAGAATCACAACTGACACTTGTTGAATTAGGACGACAGGCTGGGATTTGCCAAATACTCCAGAGACTGGTTCTACTCACTCTATCCCAGGAAGGAATTTGAGGTGAGAATTTCTGTTAGAAATGCCTATGAGATTATATAAATTAGTGTAGGTGGGGCTTTTTTAAGGGGCAAAAAGGGAGGAAAGAGTTTTGTAGAGGAGGACTTCAGAGATTTCAAAGCCACTGAGCTCAGATTGCAAACAAGTATAAAGGAATGCTCTCTCGTTCCCACAGAGCTCATGTTACGTCATAAAGCCAAAGGACTAAATTTCTTATTTTCCACTTTTTCTTAATTTTTGTTTTCAATTTGCCCAGCATAAACAAGTAAAGCTCCCTTAGTAAAGGAATGTGTTTTGTTTTTCAGTATGAAATTATACTGGAACTGATCTGTGTATTTCAGAGATACCCCTGTGGATGTTCCTGTTCACTATTTTGGAAAATTCATATTTTTACTTTTATTTTATTCAGTTGAACTAGTTACCAATTGATATTGGGCATAAATGGAAACATGGAAGCCTTGGGTAAAACAGAACCAGCTCACTATTCCGTGTATAAATTTTGGAGCTAAGTCTACAAATACTTTTTTGGTCATAAGACAGAATTCAATCTTCCAAATTTCCTAAACTTTAGCTTTTTTTTTTTTTTCCTTGTAATGCCTAAATGGAATGGAATGTCAGTGGCCATATTTTTTAAATATATGAATTGCATTATGCTACTAAACTGAATATTTACCAAACAACGCTTGTGAAATAATCCATATTGATTTCAATCATAAGCTTTGTGTAAAAGAATAAAAAGGTTCTCTCCAGTTCTGAGTTTGGGGACAGCCATGGTAATTTATGTTAAGTTTCAGTCCCTCCTTTTATTTTTGTCTTTTTGAGATGACCATTCCCCCTGCTGATTTTCCAAATGTAGCAAAGCTGGATCTGCTAGTTCCACTCTAAAGAAAACAAAGATAATAATCTGATTTAGACATTGAAGAACATCAGGATGAATGACAACAGTAGTAGGTAACAGTGCGTCAACATTTCTCTTCCCAGTCCCAGTTACACTTGAGCATTTGCAATATGTCAGCCAGTACTACAAAGCCAAACCATTATAAGAATGTAATTCACAATATTTTGGCTTCTATTTTTCACCAGCTTCTGAGTAATATATTGTACAAGAAGCAGGCCTTTGTTGTGTTTATAATACATGTATAACCTGGTGGGAAGCCGAATAAAAAATGTGTATTATTTGCATAACTTGAACTAAAGAACCTAGTGCCTTATTGGGTCTTGAATGTCTTACATTTAAGTGAGCTAGCTTAAGAGTAATATTACTCTATTACTGTTCTGTAATTCATATAATGAAATCACACGGCTAAAAAAAATTTAAGGTTTTAACAATGATAAATGAAACCTGGTTTTCGAACTCCTTTTTAATGAAAACAGTAATTTATGAGCTGGCTCATGTGTGCCCCTTTTTGTTTGCTGACAATAAAAGTCTGTTGCATTCGTATCCTTTCATCTGCTCTCCCCTTCGCGCATGTGAGAGAAGCCAATTTAGCCTAATGGATGCTAAGGGAATGCTGGGCACCAAGGACGAACCGCCTCATGGAAAATCAGGGGATGTGCCTCCCAGACACCACCGCTGGAATGTCTGGAGCTCCGTGCAGTCTCTGTGCCCTGACAACCTCCCCGACCTGTGTTTCCGTCAAGCCCACTCTATGAGCCACTCGAGCCAGTGTGCTAGACAGAAGCGCCAATGTTCTCATGTCTGCACTATACACAGAACATGAGAACAGGCTTCATCTCATGTAGGTGATACAAGTCTCCTTCCTTTAGTAGAAAGGTAAATTCATAGCAACACCCCCTTCCATCATTCAGGAAATGCGCCTTCTCTTTTAAAATAGCTGTTGTTATTTCATATTTGCATACGTAGAATAGGTTCTTAAATGCTTCTTATAGTAGCATCCTAGAAGTTCATGTCATTTGCCTGGTGGAGTGTTCTAACTTACAGATATGAAGAGATTATTCTTATCTATCTATAATTGAAGATAAGGAATATAGTCTAACCAGATGTTGGATTACATCCCTCTTGTATCAAGTAAATAAAATTATACATTTCATAATTATAATATACATCTTACTCTATAATCACTAAACTATTTCTTGAGGACAAACACTAAGAATGATTAAATTAGTAAAGCAATAAAATGAAAAAATACAGGAAGTGATCAAATGCACAGAAGCAAAGAGAAATTGTCTAAAACAAGGTAACACCCATTTGTTATTCATACAACTACAAGGGTTTTCAAACAGTTCGTGCATTTCAAAAATATTTGCACCAAAATAACCATACTTTAGTTCCATTTTCCATAAACTTTTTAAGTCCCTTTGTATTATTAAATAAATGCGAGTGTCAAATTCAAACTACATTATCTAACAATGGTTTGAACTTTAGATTATATTTTAAAAATTTGAAAACGACGACACATTAAGTCAGTAAAAATTTCTACTTAATGAACTTTTTCCTATAGTGTTAGAGGGTCTTCTTCCTGAGACTACCATGCTATGGCATAATTGTAATTCATAGTTAACTCTGTAGTTTATAACCTAAAAGAAAACTATGCTGAGAATGCAGTATTTGTTTTCAATCTTAATTTTAAAAAGCAAAGTTCGAAGTATTAAAATATCAGCTCAATTATGGTCATCCTTTCAAAAGATTCAAAGCGCCATACTAGTTCTACAAATGGCATCCCGAAGAGCCTTCAGTTTGACTTTTTGCTTTTTGTTTTGGAAGAAGAGAGATGGGGGAGGGGAGAGTTTGGAGAGGAGGTATTGGCTTGAAAAATAGACTTGGATGAGTTGCAAGCTCTGAAAACAGATTTCTTTATCTGCAAGCCAGATTGGAGCACATCCCCAGATTGCTCTTCTGAGCCCCCTCGTCCAGTTGAGAAGACTGCCATCTCTAGGATGGCCTATGAGCTGGATGCCTTTCCACTTCCACGTCTCTGGACTCTGTCTGCCTTAGGTCTCTCCTAAGCAAGGAACATTGCAGTGTTGGCAACCTGTGTTCTTGATGCTACGGGTTACTGTCTACCTGTGCAAGTCTGAGATCACAAAACTCCTTTCGCTGGCAGTAGGATCTGGACTGGGACCAAGGTCACAAGGTAAATAGCCAGGGCTTTATCCTCTCAGCCAAGCCCTTGATAAGGGGTGCTCTTTGATGTTGAGAATGATAGTGGCTTTTTCAGAACTAATATCCAAAACAGTAATACATAATTCATTTGCTCCCATCGTACAGCTGCCGATACATGGTTGAAGGTTAATTTAAACATTACTTAATGATAAGAGCTACTTTAAATCCATCCAATGCTTTAGAAAGCAAACATTGTCCTCTACTAACCACAACCAAAAATAGAGCAGGCAAATGAACCTACCATTTTAAACTTCTTCTCAACAATTCATTACTTTTTCTTTGTCACTTTTAATACAAACTAGCAGCTGCTGGTTGAGTCCCTCTCTCTGGTGATGCCTCTTTTTCCAGGGTTTTGTCATGACTAAATTATTTCCAGGATGCATGTCCCTTCTACAAGGTGTGAAGACTCTACTGATGCACAGAATGATCATGTCGGCTGTACTGGTAATAAGTGACTTCCACTTTGGTGACTAATTTCGACAACAAGCTCTTCATTTCTTCCCCTCATTATGAAGATGGTTTCTCTTCTTTCCTTAGCTGAGCAACGTAAGTACGAAATGCATGACACATTAGCTTTTCGCAGGCGTGTGTTAGACCGTCTACCAGGGCAGACGTGCTACACGACACCCACGACTTGTGCTGTTTTCTTTGATCAGTTAACTGTTTCATCTGGGCATCCTACTAACCTGATCCTTTGTCATTTCTCTTGTGACAACCCTTTGGTTGAACCTAGCCCTGACTGGATTTCAGATGTTAAGAAGAGAGCTAACGAAAAATGGGAGTGAAGGAAAGAAGAAATGGAGATCTGAAAGCTCAAATTAATAGCAACTGGTAAGTGACATCAAAATGGACCCAGATTTATGTCAAAATCACAGAAGGAAAGGAAAAGGAATCTAGTTTTCTCTTTAAAAAAAAGAGTACCAACATCGTTTAACTTGAATTATTTTTTTTTTTAAAGAATTATTTTATTTAAATTTTACTTATTGATTTATTTAAATTTCACCAGAGAGGGACAGAGCAAGAAAGTGAGAGAAAAGGAAGATGAGAAAGCAAGTCACCAGGTTCAGGACTCAAACCATGTCAGCTGTGTGGGAGCCCAGCGTCCTTAACCACCATGCCACCTGCCGGCCCCAACTTTATTCCCATTTTTTAATTATTGAGAAACATGCTATGAAAATTAAATTTGATTGGTCTGTTTGAATTCAATGTGTTCTCTTTTTATTAAAAAAGATTTATTTATTTAATTTTATTTATCATCATTATCATTATTTTTTTAACAAGAGAGAGAAAGAACAAACAAGAGCAAGTGAGAAAGCAAGCCACCAGGTCCTGAGCTTGAACCGCAGTCGATCATGTGGGAGTCTAGCACCTTAAGCACCATGCCACCCACCTGTAAGCCCTAAATTCAATGTTTCCTTTTTAAAAAAAAAAAAAAAATATATTTGTGAAACAGAGAGAGAGAGAGGGAAAGTGAGAAAGCAAGCTGCCAGGTCTGGGATTCATACCGTGGTCAGCCATGTGAGAGTCCAGCGCCTCAACAACCACGCCACCTACTGGCACTCAATGTGTTCTTAAGCTACTGTTTCTAAGGTGGATAATAAGAGAATTAATAACAATGATAAGTCACCTTTATGATTACTTGTTGTGTGCCAACTCATTGAATCCTTGCATCTCCATTTCACCAAGCAGGAAACTGAGGTTAAAGGTTAAATATCTTGCTCAAGGCCACACAGTTGGAGAGGAGCAGCTCTGACTTGAATCTAGTAGTTGGCTTGAAAATCTGCACTTTTGGGACTGGTAGGTGGCATAGTGGTTAAAGGCTCTGGATTCCCAAATGGCTGACGGTGGTTTGAGTCTCAGACCTGGCAACTTGCTTTCTCGCTTTCCCTTTTTCTTTCTGGTCAAATTAAAGAAATAATAATAACAAATGGAATCAAATGAATAAATAATTATTTAAAAACAAAACAAGAAAATCTACCCTTTTAACCACTATGCTAAAAGCAACCAAACGCCATTCCATGGAAAGACAGGTCCTAAGATGGCACGTTTTATTAAATATGAATGCTGAAAAGCACAGAATGTATAGAGTTTGACTCCCTGGGTCTGAGTTTTTTGCTAGTTTTATATTTATTTATAGGATTTATTTATTTATTTATTTATTTATAATTTAACCAGAGAGAGAGTGAGAGAGAAAGGGAAATTGAGAAAGCAAGCCACCAAGTCTGGGGATTCAAATCACGGTAGCCACGTGGGAATCTAGTGCCTTAACCACCACATCACCTGCTGGCCCCTGTAGCTAGTTTTACGATGTCAGGCAACTTAACCTTTCTGTGACAGTTTCTCATCTGAAGAATGGGAACAATGGTACCTTTCATAAACTGATGTCAGTAGGATTTTCTAGAGAAACTCTAGAAAAGCACCTGATATGATAAAGTCAACACTTAGTGTCTTGTTTTCTTTTTCTTTTTTTAAGAATTATTTTACTTAATTTTTTAAAATTAATTTTTATTTTACTTAGCTTTTTTTTTTTTTTTTTGCTTTATTTACTTATTTTAATTTGACCAGAGAGGAACAGAATGAGAGAGAGAGAGAGAGAGAGAGAAAAAGAAGGCAAGCCACCAGGTCCAGGAATCAAACTGCAGTCAGTCACGTAGGAGTCCACTGCCCTTAACACCATGCCACCTACCAGCCCCAAGTGTCTTGTTTTCTATAGTTGGTACTAAGTATCCCAGTGCAGGATTTTATAAGCTTTATTCAGGTACTCTTCCGTGGCACTAAAGCTCTGCCCAGTTCACTCTGACATGACATAGGTGTGTCATTGCCAGACAGTCCTGTGAGTAGACAACCTTTCCACTTTTAATTGGGAAGAAAATGCCAGGGTGGGACCGGCAATTACCATAATGGCTATGTTGCTGAACTCCCATGTAGCCAACCGCGGTTCGAGTCCTGGACCTGGTGGCTTAAAACTCACGCTGGGCACGTGTGCATGCGTGCCCAAGATCCCGAGAGGAGAATGGAGGAGAAGGGATTGTGGCATGGCCATCCCCCCGGGGGATGATTTCTCACTTTCTATCTCTCTGTCTCTCTCTGTCTTTCTCGCGAGTGCACTCGCCCTATAGCAAAAACCTCTCCAAAAAAGAAAAAAGAAAATGCCAGGGTATCCTTTGTCAGAGCTCTTTTCTTCTTTTTTTTTTTCTTTTCTTTTCTTTTCTTTTCTTTTCTTTTCTTTTCTTTTCTTTTCTTTTCTTTTTTCTTTTCTTTTCTTTCCTTTTCTTTTTTCTTTTCTTTTTTATTTTTTTTTGCCATAGAGCACACGTGCTTTCTGGAAAGAAAGAGAGAGAGACAGAGAGAGGGAAAGTAAGAAACACCCCCAGGGAGGATGGTCACACTGCAGTCCCTTCTCCTCCGTTGTCTTCTCAAGATTTGGGGTATGCATGCATGCATACATGGTGTGGTTTTCAAGCCACTGGTCTGGGGTTTGAACCACAGTCAACTGTGTGTGGGGGAGTCCAGTACCTTAACCACTATGCTACCTGCTGGTGACAAGCTAAGGGAGAATGGAGAAAGCACCTCCCAATGGGGCATGATCACACCACAATCCGTTCTCCTCCATTTTTCCCTCTGTTGGGATTTTGGGCACGCCCCCATACACCAGGTATGTTTTTCAAGCCACCTGGTCTGGGATTCGTCAGCCATGTGGAATCTGGCTCCCTTAAACACTAGGCCACAGGGCCAGTTTATGAGAGCTGTGTGTGTGTGTATGTATCTGTGTGCGTGTGTGTGTGCTTGTGGTGTATCCATCTCAAAAGGGACAAAATGCTTGGGTTTAATAAAATATTGATTATAACTTGGTATACTTTTAAAATCAAAGTGCACAAGTCAAAAGCATTTTAAAATGAGCTCAGAAATTTTTTAATATTGGAAATATGCACTCAAAATCATTACATACACAATCACGTTCTCACGAGTTCTAAATTGGAACATTCGATAATTTGTTGAAGTGGTTCGTACCGGTGTGCAGTCAATCGCAATACCTGCACACGTTCTCTGGGCTCGACTGTGTGTCTCTGACTGTGATGTTAATGGCTCCTTTGAAGAGGTTAAAAGCATATTGAGAGCAGCAATCGATGCAACTGTATTTATATGTTGTAATTTTCTCAAATATTAAGATACACCTTAATCACAAACGTGCTCACCAGATTACAGGATCACAGTAATAAATATTGCTAGTTGTCTTTGATTTTAACCTAGCGACATATTTGTTTTAGCATGGCACACACACAGATTGTGTGAATATTCCAATGTTAAATTCTGAGAAATAAATGCTATTCACAGAAGCCTTTATAGAAAGGTGAGCAAAATTCCAGAAAGTCTTAGCCTCAATGGCTGCTTATTTAAATTGGAGGCATTTGTATTTCAATGATTTTTTGGCCACGTTGAAGTCATGACTGGTCTCCCTGTGAAGTCAGCAGAAGTTTGGCAGGAGTGTTTGCACTGCAGGGCAGAGAGCAAGAGGAGAGGTAAGCTCAGAAGGTAATTGTAAAATGCTGGATACCTTTCTGCCCCTTTAATAACTCCAACCCAAAATAGTACTCAGGGAAAGACAGGGTTTGGGAGAATTTTGAATCAGGAGCTGGCTATTATGGCTGTTTTTAATTCTGGCTAAGATCTGGAAACATCTAGAGGGAGCCTCTTCTATTGAAGTAAGCAGAAACCCACATATACAACGTGCCTTGCATGAGAGCGAGGGGACAGCCCATCCATGCCCGTGATGACCACTAACACCCACGTGTCACGACAGGGTCTTCGGGCCTTCACCCAGCAGCGCGCAGGTCCACGAGGAGTCAGCGAACGTGCGGACAGGGGAAAACTGAAGCGCGATGTGGATTCTCTTTCCTTTGCATGTCTTTGTTTTGTTCTTTATCAAAATGCCTTTCTCCAATTTGCTCAGCCCAGCGGTTTGAATATTTGCATGAAGCAGACACATATCACTACATATGAACCATGAAATGTATTTGAAAATAAATGTTTTAATTAAAATTGACATTTCTGAGCCTACTGCCGAGGGCAGCTGCTTTTTCTCTTCAATTGCTTTGTCCATCTCCATGGGAGTCCAATATAAGAGGAGTTTCCATCCATTCTAAGACTAATTTAATATCAAAAGAACAGCATTAGTGTGTATATACACATTTCCTTCCTTGGGTTGTTAAACCAGTTCTAAGAGACTACAAATGGGTTTTTGCTCAAAGCGTTCCTCTGTTTTGCCTGCTTCCCCAAATGTATGCATTTGCCAAGATGGATAATCAAACAGGGCAACAGAAGCTCTCAGTCAGGGTTTAAGGGTGGCAGGGGTCAGGGAGTAGACAAAGGTGCAGAAACCTGCTCTAAACCCTGTCCCTTCGACCTTGCTGGAGCTGAATTGCTGGGGACATGCAGAGCTGGAGGCCGTCATGTGTCATCAACTGCAGCAACATAGTGCCAGACGTTTGGGGACAGCCATAAGTAACATGAACTGAGCACTTAAAATACGTGGTAAGTGGGCCCAGCAGATGGTGTAATGGTTACATCGCTGGACTCCCATGTAGTCAATTCAGGTTCGAGTCCCAGACTTAGTGGCTTGGAACTCACGCTGGACGCACGTGCATGCGTGCCAAAAATCTCTAAAGGAAACTGGAAGATAAGGGATTGTGGCATGGCCAAGACGCGAACTATGGGAATCTAGCACTTAACTGCCATACTACCTGCTAGCCCCTGATTTGACATTTTTTAAAGGATAGCCTGGAGTGCTGTTTTAAGAACAAATCATAAAGGGCAGCAGGTGGCATGGTGGTTGAGACGCTGGACTTCCCACATGGCTGACCATGGTTTGAGTCCCAGACCTGGTGGCTTGCTTTCTTTCTCTCTTTCTCTCTCTGATGAGCACTTGTGAAAAAATGATGATAATAATCAAATAAAATAAATCTTAAAAAAATATCATAGCCCTCATAGCCCTTTCTAAACACATTTATGTATTTTTAAATCTCACAACAATGCCCTAAAAGGGTAGGAATTATTTTAATCCCTATTTTATAGATAGATAACTAAGGCATGAAGAAGTGCAGTGACTTGTTTGAAGTTATGCTTAGAAAGTGCGTGTAACTTAGTATTTCCCTAAGCAGATAATAAATAGCCCAGGAGTACTCAACTGCAGTTACTACCTAGTAGCCAGACTTAGCTCTTTCTCTAACCTGGATCTCACACTGAATCTCCTAAATTCAACTGTCCAATTCAGATCACTGAGCTCAACACGCTTGATTAATAGCCTACTATATGTCAGGATCTAAGCAGTTGCATTATCTTCACTTTTTTAAGGATTATTTTATTTAACTTTATTTATTTATTGAAATTTGACCAGAGAGAAAGAGAGAGAGAGAAAGTGAGAAAGCAAGCTGCCAGGTCTGGGATTTGAATCTCAGTCAGCCATGTGGGAGTCCAGTGCCCTTAACCGCCATGCCACCTGCCAGCCCCTATCTTCACTGTTTTTTTAATTATTATTTTATTTAATTTTAGTCTTTGTCATTATTTTATTTTATTTTTTTGAAGTTGACCAGAGAGAGACAGAGAGAGTGAGAAAGAAAGTAAGAAACCAAGCTGCCAAGTCTGAAACTTGAACTGCCGTCAGCCACGTGGGAGTCCATCCACCCTAACCACCATGCCGCCTGCCAGTCCGTTTAATTTTTATTTAAAATAATTATTTTATTTAGCTTTTTTTATTATTATTTTATTTTAATTTTGACCAGAGAGAGAGAGAGAGAGAGAGAGAGGAAAATGAGAAAACAAGCCACCAACTCTGGGACTTGAACCATGGTCTCCATGTGGGAGTCCAGTGCCTTTAACCACCACTCTACCTGCCAGCCCCAGCATTATCTTCAGTTTTAAGGTATTTATATTCAAGATCTCAGAGGAACAGACACAGAAACACTGTTCAGTGTACCGTGTCTCTTGATCATCTCCACTTTGATATCTTGTAGACGCTTCACAGCAATGGGTCCCAGACCAAAGAATCTTTCTACTTTCCTGCCCCTGCTCTGATCCTCCCTTCCATATTTCATATATTGGGTGATGATACTTCCATAAACTCAGTTGTCCTAACCGGAATGCTTCCATTCA
Organism: Tupaia tana; assembly: GCA_026018925.1. Taxonomy (NCBI): domain Eukaryota; kingdom Metazoa; phylum Chordata; class Mammalia; order Scandentia; family Tupaiidae; genus Tupaia; species Tupaia tana. Next base: position 222,338,687 of record JAKSZU010000001.1, on the reverse strand, counting down.
TCCCTGACATCACTTTTCTCTCCTCCCCCAGTTCCATCTGATTTCTGTAAAGGGCCACATAGTAAGGTTTTATGGATCACATACTCTGATAGTCTTTGTTTTGTTTGTTTGTTTTATAACCTTTCAAAAATATCAAAATCAGGGCCAGCAGATGACATGGTGGTTAAGGTGCTGAAATTCCCACACAGGCTACTGTGGTTCGAGTCCTGGACCTGGAGTCTGCTTTCTAATTCTCCCTCTCTGTCTTTCTCTAGCAAAAACTCACGTGAAATAAATAAATAAATAAATAAATTCTTAAAAAATAAATTGAAATCAAGCCAGCCAGGTTAAGGCAGCTCGATCCCACATGGGGAACTGGATGGTCTGAGTTCTGAACCCAGTGATTTGAAAAACAAGTTCAGTGGGGTCAACAGGTGGTATGGTGGTTAAGGCCTCTATAATCCCACATGGCCAACTGTGGTTCGAGTCCTAGATCTGGCTGCTTGCTTTCGCACTTTCTCTCTCTCTGTCTCTCTCTGGTCAAATTAAAATAAACAAATAAATAAAGTAATTCTTATTAAAATATATAGAAAGAAAGAAAAACTAATTCAGCACATGTGTATGCTTGCCCAAAATCCCAAAAGGAGAATGAGGAAAGGATTGTGGAGTGGTCATCCCCGCTAGGAGGGTTTTCTCACTTTTCATCTCTCTCTCTCTTGCTCTCCGGCAAGCACACACACCCTATAGCAAATTTAAAAAAACAAACAAACAAAAAGAACCCCATCAAAATGATTATTGGCTCCCAGGATGGATTTGGCCACTGGATAAGAGCAACAGCCTCAAAAGGTCTACCTACTTCCACGCTGTTCTCCGAAACTGCCCTTCTACACTGCCGCCACCTTGCTGCTCCCTTCTATATTCCGTATAACCTCCCCCACTTATCTCCCATGGGAGACATTTAGCATCCCCAATCTTCAGTTCTTTGCATTTAAATTATCGTAAAAGAAGTTCATGCCACTCTTTTCCTTTAAAATTTTCAACATGCCCCCTGTAGTCTGCAAAATAAGATGTAGATTCCTCATCTAGACGAAAGGGCCTTCCACCCATGACCTCTGTTACTGATTCCTCCACACACTCTGTGGGAGCCTCTAAAATCTTACCTTCTGTAAACACCCGACGGTGCCTAAAAGCTTTCCTACCTTCACACATGCTATTTCCTTCTTAGAATGCCATTCTTCCTTCTTTTTTTAAAATTTTTTGTTTAATTCTAAATTGAAATCCAGCAGGTGGCATGCTGGTTAAGGTGGCTGGATCTCACAGGGCTATGGGTTCAAGTCCTTGATCTGTTGGCGTAGAATCTGTGCAGGGCTCATGTGTGTGCATGCCCAAAATCCCAGAGGAGAATGGAGAAGAAGGGACTGTGGCATGGTCATCCTCCTTGGGAGTGATTTCTCACTTTCCCCTCTCTCTTTTTCTTTGTGCCTCTCTCTAGCGAACTCACATACTGCATGGCCAATTAATTAATTAATTCTCACCTGGTTTACTTTTATGGTACCTTGATTGACATTTACCCTGTAAGGTGCATATAGGCAGGCTCCAGGATGCCAACCTGGAATCTTCCCATTGGGCTAGACTCACAGAGCTTTCTGTTACTGCTGTGCACCACATAGTCCCTGGGAATTATATTATGACACCACAACAATCATTGGATGAAGAGGAATGTCTTTTCTTGTGTGCTGCTTTGAGAAGAAAATTACATTTTGCAGAAGTTCTAAACAGGCTTCCCTTACATCGTATTGATCAGGTTTGGGCCACAGACACACCCTAAACTAATGACTATCAACAGGATCACTATGATTGAGTTACATTAATTAGTATTTCCCTTCAGTTAGGAATGGGGTAGATTCTGAAATGAGGTCGGGGTTCTACAAGCAAGGAATAATGGGGAAGTTGCTGCTGAGAAGGCAATCAGAGCATTTGCTCTAGAGAATTTCTGACATTTTTGTATTTTAGCACCATTTGTCAGAAGGGTTTATTTTGGAAGAAATAGGACAAAAGATGGTCTTTTTAAAAAATGTTATTTTATTTTTAAGTTGCTATATGGAACGTGTACACATCAGAGAGAGACAGAGAGAGAGAGAAAGTGAGAAAGCAAGCCTCCAGGTCTGAGACTCGAACTGTGGTCGGCCATACAGGAGTCCAGTGCCCTTAACCACCACACCACCTGCTGGCCCCATTCATCGTTATTATTTAATTTGATCAGAGAGAGACACAAAGAGCAAGAGAGAATGAGAGAAAGCAAGTCACTGGGTCCAGGACTTGAATTGCAGTCGCCATGTGGGAGTTCAGCACCTCAACCACCATGCCAGCAGCCAGCCCCAAGAATCAATGATTTCATACAACCAAAGAATCAAGATATTGATTCTATCACAGTAGACTCTATGGAAATTGTCCACAGATATCTCAAAAATGTGTAAGTCTGTAAAAAGAAACTAATATTGCTCCCTGTGGGTCCATTACATCAGCTCATTATACCTTTTTAAAAAAATAATTATTTATTTAATCTTATTGACTATTATTTTTCAATTTGACTAGAGAGAGAGAAAGGGAACATGAGAAAGCAAGCCACCAGGTCTGGGACTCGAACTGCAGTCGGCCATGTGGGAATCCAGCGCCTTAACCACCATGCCACCTGCCTTTCCCCATTATACCTTTCATACATCTTGAAAATATTGTGCTAAGTGGAATAAGCCAGAGATGCACACACAGAATATATATGATTCTGCTTATCTAAGGGACTTAGAGTGGTCAAATTCATAAAGGCAGAAAGTACGACAGTGGTTACCAGGCACAAGGCGGGGAGTAAAGAGGAGTTCCTATTCCATAGGTGCAGAATTTTAGCTGACAAAGGATGGTGGTGACTTGCACAGCACTGTGCATGCACTTAGTACCACTAATTTGTACTTCCGAAAATGGTTAAGGGGGCCCGCATGTGGCATGGTGGTTGAGGAGCTGGACTCCCATGTGACCGACCACAGTTTGAGTCCTGGACCTTGTGGCTTTCTTTCTCACTTGCCCTCTCCTCTCTCTCTCTCTCTCTCTCTCTCTCTCTCTCTCTGGCGCATGTGCCCTATAGCAAATTAAAAATAATAACAATTTAAATAAGGTTAATTAATAATTCTTTTTAAAAATGGTTAAGATGGGACCAGCAGTTAGTGTAATGGCTATGTCGCTGGACTCCCATGTAGTCGACCACTGTTTGCGTCCCGGACCCGGTGGCTTAAACTCATGCTGGGCGCGTGTGCGTGCGTGCCCAAGATCCCGAGAGGAGAATGGAGGAGAAGGGATTGCAGTGTGGCCATCCCCCCAGGGGGGTGATTTCTCGCTTTCTGTTTCTCTGTCTCTGTCTGTCTTGCGAGTGCACACTCCCTATAGCAAAAAAAAAAAATCTCTAAAAAAAAATGGTTAAGATGCCATATTTTATGCTACATGTTGAGGAATATTCAGAAAGTTAATGGAAAATGTGAATTATGAAACATTCATGTATATAGAATATAATTTTTTAAATCAAAATAAACTATTTCTTATTTCCATTTTTCTATAAACTTTTTGAAGCTCCCTCATATTTTACCACACAAAAAGAGTACCTTTTACTTTAAGGGTAAAAAAAGTACAAATAAAAAGAAGAATCTGCGTGTTTGTCAGTCACCTTCCCAGCAGGAAACAGATGGCACACTCAAATTAGGACAATTTGAGCAGAGTTTAATAAAGGGACTCTTTACAAAGGTTTGGGCAGAGCATAAGGAAACCACAAGGGAGAGAGGAGTAGCCAGGGCTAGGATGGAAAGAGTGGATAACCAGAAGCCAAGGGAAGAGGAGGATATGCAGAGAGCAGCGTCTCAAGGGGGTAAGGCCTTCAGTGGAGGAAGAGCCAGCCTGGAGCAAACGTGCATGAAGGGAAACCAGAGTATAAATGCCTCACTCCCGGGCTCCTCCCTCCCTGCAGCCCACTACCAGTATTCCCCACTGGCCAAACCCAGCTGAAAGCCAAAGGGCAAGAGGATCTGCTCACGCAGTTGACACAAGTCAGTTGGCAGGGGAGTGTGTAGACGGGAGAGCACAGAGAGTGGACAGAGAAGGACAAAGGTACACATTGACCACAGTATCCTACCTAATAAGGTGACCTCAGAGCAGTTAGTTACCTATTAACTGTAACAAATATACAGACACCAAAGTTTATACTCTGGTTAGACACTATAGCATAGCAACAATTAGGCCAAAACATTCACTTTTTAATTTTTTTAGAAATATATATCATTATTGGGGACCAGCAGGTGGCGTGGTGGTTAAGGTGCTAGACACTACCACATGGCCAACCACGGTTCAAGTCCTGGACCTGGTGGCTTGCTTTCTCACTTTCCTCTCTCTCTGTCTCTCTGGTCAAATTAAAATGAAGGAATGAATGAATGAATTAATTAATTAATTTTTAAAAATTCTTCTTTAAAAAAGAAATATATATAATTATTTAATTTTATTTATTCATTCATTTATTTCAATTTGATGAGAGTGAGAGAGAGAGAGAAAGTGAGAAAACAAGCCACCGGGTCCAAGACTCAAACCGTGGTCAACCATGTAATAGTGTCCAGTGCCTTGAACACCATGCCACCTCCTGGTCCCTAGAACATTTACTTTGTAACACTATAGGAAAATAAAGAAGAAATATGCATATACCTGGAGTCTCTCACAAGACACAGCTTACTCTCTGGGGCTCAATAGAGCAGCAAATCCAACTGAAACTACTCATTCGTCCTTCTTGTCTCTGTAGCACTTCCCCATACCTGACACCAGAGCTCTTAAGAGATTGAGACCTGGAGCCAACAGGTAGTGTGGTGGTTAAGGGTGCTGGACTCTCACATGGCCAATAGTGATTCAAGTCCCAAACCTGGTGGCTTGCTTTCTCACTTTCCCTCTCTCTTGGAGTCTCTCTCTGGTCATATTAAAAATAAATAAATAAATGAAAATTAAAGAAATAATTCTTTTTTTTTTAACTAAAAAAGAGAGAGATTGAGACCTAACAGAAAGAGGAAAAAACAGTGACCAGTCCTCTATTACAACCCTGCAAGGTCTCACTCAATTTAAGGACCTTCCTCTTTTCTGACCATCTCCTGAAAGGAGTGTAGACTTACCCTATGGAATCAGAAACACGAAGATATCAGAATGTATAGTAACTATATTTTTGGTGCTGTTAAGTTCTGGTTCTTGTTTTGTAGAAGAGTTTCCGATAAGACTAATTTTGAGGGGTTGGCAGGTGGCGTGGTGGTTAAAGGTGCTGGACTCCCACATGGCTGACCATGGTTTGAGTCCAGGACGTGACGGCTTGCTTTCTCATTTTCTCGCTCTCTCTCTCTCTCTCTGGAGAGCACATGTACCCTGTAGAAAATTTTTAAATAGTAATAATAATAATAAATAAAATTTTAAAATAATTTTGATATTGCAAAGGGGTGTTCTGAGAAATCTTTATTGTTTGCAGTTTAGGTATGAAAGGGTTAATGCAGCCCCTACTTAGTAGACCCTCACATTCTATAATCTCAGGGCCATTTTTGTCAGACTCTAACCCTTTCTGGCCAGCCTCAACTCAGCTATTCCTCCTACTTGACTTAAAAAATCTCATTCTATTAACATCAATCCTCCAGGTTAGGCCACTAAAGCCGGGTCACAGTCTCTAGAAGCTCACTGCTGCTATGCACATATGTTACCTGGCAGGAGAAGAAGCACCCCTGATTAGGAGGTAGGGGAAGGACAGCCATCTTCTGTAGTCCTCTTTCATTAGCACATTAGCATGAATGAGCTTATCAGATTAGCTAATTGTCACCTGGACACTTTGGACAGTGCAGTGATACTAGGGAGGCACATTTCCACAAAAAGCAGAGGAAAAGGCACAGCCATGACAAGTTCCAGAAGGACCTGGGAGCATCCCATGAGAGCAGGGCCCAGGGAGAAAGGACGAGGGACATGCTCCGAGGATGGGCGAGGGAGGAGAGGCAGCTCTGAATGACAAGGCGCTAAGGACGGATCCCGCCATGTTCGAGCCTTGCCTGGGAGTCCCCGTTTCCTGCTGGAGGAACGGCAGGTATGCAGAGCTGCTCAGGCAGAAGCAGAAATGTGACTTCTCTTTCCTCAACTGTCACCTGGGCCAAGACCAAGTCCCGGTAAAGATGGAAAACTACATAATTTGCACTCTCTCCCTCTGTAAGCACGGAGAAAAGCTAGATAAAACATATTCAAATTGTTTAATAGAGATAAGCATCTAAGAAAAAGAGAGTAGGAGCCTTTGTAACATGGAGGCTTGAGTTTTAACACCCATAAAAGAACAGAAGATAAGACTTTGGGTTAACAAGAAGTAGGGATTTGAAATAAAATTTGGCATAAAACCAGAACTTTGACTTCCAGGGAAGGGAAGGACGGGGGTGGGGGTGGGGGTGGGAATCTACCTGGTAACACTGAGAAATAATAAGGAAATTTATCTGAATCTTTCTCTGCTCTAGGTGGGGAAGTAACCTCTCAAAGTTACATAGCAAAGTCAGGAGAACGCATACCTATAGACACGAATATAAAATGATAGTCAACCTTTGAGAGTACCCTCAGCGACCCAGTGATACTACTCAGGTGCCTCGCAGGGCACCTGCTGCACAGGGGCAGACGGGGACATAGCAGCCCTTCCCTTCCCTGGAAGTCAGAGTTCTGGTTTTATGCCAAATTTTATTTCAACTCCCTACTTCTTGTTAACCCAAAGTCTTATCTTCTGTTCTTTTATGGGTGTTAAAACTCAAGCCTCCATGTTACAAAGGTTCGTACTCTCTTTTTCTTAGATGCTTATCTCTATTAAACAAGGCGGACCCACAAAAGAAAGTTCCCAGTTCAAGTCTCGAGGCCTCCCTGAGTATGCCGGGCATGGGATGCCCATGATCAGGGACGGGCAAGGCTGGAGTGGATCATGAGCCTGTTGGAGGTGCTGTTATTATCTCCCCTTTCTCTCTCAGAAGAAATGAATGAATAAGCTATTAAAAATAAACAATCATGGGACCAGCAGTTAGCGTAATGGCTATGTCGCTGGATTCCCATGTAGTCTACAGTGGTTCGAGTCCCAGACCCGGTAGCTTAAACTCACACCAGATGCATGTGCATGCGTGCCCAAGATCTCTAGAGAAGAAGAGGAGAAGGGATTGCGGTGTGGCCATCCCCTCTGGGGGGGGGGGGGGTGATTTCTCGCTTTCTATCTCTCTGTCTCTCTCTGTCTTTCTGGCGAGCGCATGTGCCCTATAGCAAAAACCTCTCCAAAAACAAACAAACAAACAAACAAAAAACCTATCATTTAAAAATCACCTATTACAGAGAGACCTAGCTCAAACCAAGCCCCACAGGATTCCCACAGATAAAGTTTCACTGGAGCTGAAGTCACAGTCAAAGCACATCAGAATCAATCCTCCATAAGCAAGACAGGCAGACATCTTTTTTTTTTTTTTTTTTTTTTTTTTTTTTGGTCCATATTATTTGGTCATCAGGAAAGTCATGACGTTTTTTTCTACACAAAAATGCATCATGACTTTGCCAACAACTCAGTATTTGACACTTCCTCCCCCCCAAGAAACTCAGATAATAGAAATGAAAATGGTCCTGCCTAGTGACACAGTTGGTAGCAAACTGATCTGTAGTGTTGGAAGCTACATGCCCAGCTTTGAGTTTGAGTCCTCGGGTGGGCTTGAAGACACGTTGGGTTGTGCACACGTGTCCAAGATCCTACGGATAGGAGGACTGGAGAAAGGGAATCGCAGGGTGGAAAGACCCTGTCGAGGGTGGTTCTCTCTCTGACTCTCTCACACACGTGTTCACATGCTCTCATAAATAAGATAAATACACCTTCAAATACAGAAATGACAATGATATATGTGTATTTTAAGTCATAGAAATAAATTGAAATCACAAAAACAGGGCACTATGAAAAAAAGTAGAGGCAGAGCTGAGAAAAACATGAACAAGCCTTTTAGAGAGAAAATTTTCACTTACTGTAAAAGAAAAAATTAATGAGGACCAGCAGGTAGCATGGTGGTTAAGGCGCTAGATTCTCACATGGCTGACCACAGTTCAAGTCCCAGACCTGGCAGCTTGAAAATCACCGTGGACACATGTGCCTGCGTGCACAAAATCCCAAGAGGAGAATGGAGGAAAGGGTATTGTGGTGTGACTACCCCCCAGGGGGTGATTTCTCGCTTTCCCTCTCTGTGTCTGTCTCTGGTAAGTACACCTAAAAAAAAAGTAATTAATATGTAAGATAATAAATTAGATCCAGAGGGACCAGCAGGTGGTGTGGTGGTTAAGGTGCTGGATACTCCCACATGGCTGACCATGGTTCCAGTCCTGGACCTGGTGGCTTGCTTTCTCACTTTTCCTCTCTCTGTGTGTGTCTCTCTCTGGTCAAATTAAAATAAATGAATGAATAAATAAAATTCAATAAGTAATTCTTTAAAATAAGTAAATACATAAATTAGATCCAGAAAAAGTAAGAATCAATTGGCTAGAAAATGAATCCAGGGGACACAACCCTGAGGTCTACTGGTGAAGAAAACCAGATCCTATATGGCAAACCACACAGTTCAAATCCCAGCCTTAATGGTCTGGCAAACACATCAGGCATAGGTTCAGGCAGGTCCAAAATCCCAATAGGTTGGGCAAATGGAGGAGAAAGGAGTGCAGTGTGACCACACCCTACTAGGGCATGCTCTCTGTCTCTTTCTTGGCTAGCTCATGTGCCATCAGGCAAAGAAAAGAAAGAAAAAAAAAAAAAGAGAATTGGGGGAATCTCCTAGAATGAAGCACGGAAAGATGAATATTAGATCTTTTCATTATTGTCTCAACTTTTCTTAATTTCTGATTTTTCCTTCTTTTTATCAATAGGAATTACAAAAGGATGGACAAAAGAATAAGGGAGATGCACTATTTGAACAAATGGTGGCTAAGAGTTTTCCAAAGTATGAAAAGACATGCACTGGGGCCAGATGTTGGCACAGCAGTAATGCCAACTTCTACAAGGCTGACTCACATGGGAAGGTTCTGGGTTCACATTTAGAGACGTCTCTGAACACACTGGGTATGTGCTCATGATCTGGGGATGGCTGTGGCTGGAGGTGGATCATGGCATGGAGACTCTGTTGGGGAGGCCTCAGTCTCTGTCTCTCTCTTTCTCTGTCCCTCTTGCTTATGAAAGAAATAAATGAACTTTTTAAAAAACTTTTTTTTTGAGGAAGAGTTTTATTTTGCTATAGGATGCATGCACTAGCTAGAGGGACAGAGAAAGACAGAAAGTAAGAAATCACCCCCCAGAGGGGATGGCCACAATGCAATCCCTTCTCTTCCATTCTCCTCTCAGGATGTTGGGCACGCATGCACATGCCGAGTTTCAAGCTGCTGGATCTGGGACTCGACCCACAGTCAACCCTGTGGGAGTCCAGTGTGTTAACCACTATGTCACCTGTTGGCCCCTTAAAAAAGCATTTTAAAAAGAAAAAAGATGTAGCCTCAAACTCACAGTGAATCCCAAGTAGGAAAAGTAATGATAAATCTATACCTGAACACATTGTAATGAAAATGCAGAAAGGGGAAGAGAGAGAAACTCTTTGCACACTAAAAGTTGATTATCCAGCCAGCTTGTGGTGTAGCAGCTAGATCCCGCATGGTTGGAGTCCCAGACCTGGTGACTTGAAAAACATGCTGGGTGTGTGTGTGCCCAAAATCCCAAAAGAAGGGAGAAGTGGATGAGAAGGGATTGCAGTGTGAGCGTGCAACATGGGAGTGCTTTTTTACTTTCCCTCTCCCTCTCTCTTTTTGTCTCTCACTGGTGAGTCCACTCTGGCAAAATTTAAAAAATAAATAAAAAAGAAGAAGACAGATTATCTACAAAAGGAAACATTAAATTATAGCAGAATCCAATAGCAACAATGAAGACCAGATGGAAATGGAATGTCTTTACAGTATTAAGGTAAAATAACTACTAGTCTAGAATCCTACATACAGCTAAATTATCATTTGGGAGTGGAAGTAAAATTTGAATGTTTTTAGACAAAGGCTGTAAGGGTTTATCACTCAGATTTTTACTGAAAACACCTGGAAAAAAATCAATATAGAAAGAAGTAAAATAAAAGAAACAAAGGGAAAGGTTAAACCAACATAAATATTGACTGTTAAACATGGGCACACACACACAATAGCATCAACAACAACAATGACCAAGACTGGAATAGGAGGCCAGCAGATGGTGTGGCAGTTACATCACTGGACTCCCACATGGCTGACCACAGTTCAAGTCCCAGACCCGGGGCTTCAAAACCATGCTGGGCATGTGTACATGCATGCCCAAGATCCTAGGAGGAGAATGGAGGAGAAAGGAATGTGGTATGGCCATTTCCCCTGGGGGGGGGGGTGGTTTCTTACTTTCCCTCTCACTGTTTCTGTCTCTCTCCCTCTCTCTCTCTCTTTCTCCTGCAGCTAAGCAAATATGCCCTCAGGCAAAAACCTCTAAAAAAAAAGCCTGGAATAGGTGAAAAGAATTAGTGTCCCAATACTCTTATATTGTTCAAAACAAAGAAAAAATATTGTTTACCTTCATTGTTTTAGAAATACAGTTTTTGCTATAGGGCATGTGCACTCACTGGAAATAGAGGACAAGAGAAAGGGAAGTGCCCACAATCCCTCCTCCTCTACCCTCCTCTTGGGATTCTGGGCAAGCATGCACATGTGCCCGCTGTATTTTCTAAGCTGCCAGGTCTGGGACTCAAACCTCACACTTGGCTATCTGAGATCCAGCTACCTTAGCCATCACACCAATTTCAGGCTTTTTTAAAGGTAGGTATGCTCATTAAAATTTGAAAGGTAGGGGCCAGCAGGTGGTCAACTATGGTTCAAGTCTCAGACCTGAAAGCTTGCTTTCTCACTTTCCCTTTCTCTCTCTCTGTCTGGTCAAATTAAAACACATAGTAATAATAACAAATGGAGTCAAATGAATAAATAATTCTTTAAAAAGCTTTTTTGGAAGGAAACTGGTTACCACCCATCAAGATGGCCCCCAATAAACTTCACCTTCTTGTATTTATACTTTTATGTGTTTCCTTCCCAGTTGGTCTTTGTGACTAATAAAAATATAGCAAAAGACGTAAAATGTGACTTCAGGGCTGGATAAACAAACAAACAAACATTTCAGCTTTGGCCTTTCTGTCTGTTGTAGAATCATTTGCTGTGAGAAAAGCTAGCCACCATGTTGGAGGACCCTCAAGCAACACCATAGAATGGGCCACGTGGTGAGGAGCAGAGGCCTCCCAGCAGCCCCCAGCCACCTGAGTATGTCATTCAGCAAGCAGATTCTCCAGTACCAGTGAAGCCTTCAGAACACCACAGCCTCACCTAAATTTTGATTGTATCCTGCTGAGAGACCCCAAGCCAGAATCACCCAGTTAAGCCATTCTGAAATTGCTGACCCACCAAAACTGTGTGAAACAATAAATGCTCATTGTTGTTTTAAGCTTCCTACTTATATGACAGTTTGTTACACAGCAATAGGTAACTAATACAATAGCTATTAAGAGAATAAAGTTCAATTGTGTATCTTCTAAATCATCAAGAGAGAAACAATGTTTTTTTGGGGGGGAGACAGAGAGAAACAGAGAGACAGAAAGCAAGACATCACTCCCCAGGGGACGGCCACACCACAATCACTTCTTCTCCATTTATGCACATGCACCTGGTGTGAATTTAAGCCACTAGGCCCAGGACTCGAACCACAGTCAACTACATGGGAGTCCAGTGACATAGCCATTATGCCAACTGTTAGTCCCAGGAGAAACAATTTTTTTAAATCCCCCAATTCCAACAGAAAACTAGAAAGGAGAGGAGAAAGTATTGTGAAGAGTAAACACAAAATATATGATATAAAAATCTAAATAGGTGTGGTTGGCAAGTGGCATGGTAGTTAAGGGCACTGGATTCCCACACGGCCAACTGCAGTTCAAGTCCCAGACCTGGCGACTTGCTTTCTCTCTTTTACTCTCTCTCTCGCTCGCTCGCTCACTCTTGCTCTGTCCTTTTCTGGTCAAATCAAAATAAATGAATAAATAAACAAAGTTAAATAAAATAGTTCTTTTAAAAAAATGCAAATGGGGGACCAACAGGTGGTGTAGTGGTTAAGGTGCTGGACTCCCAAATGGTCACTTGCGATTCGAGTCCCAGACTTGGTGGCTTGCTTTCTCACTTCCCCACCCCCCCATCAAATCAAAAATAATAGTAATGATGATAATAAGTATTTATTATTATCATTATTTTCTAGTTTAATCAGACAGAGAGAGAGAGGGAGAAAGTGAGAAAGCAAGCCACCAAGTCCAGGACTTGAACCGCGGTCAGCCATGTAGGAGTCCAGCACCTTTAACTACCACACCACCTGCCGGCCCCTAAAATAATTCTTTAAAAAATTTACATAGGAAAATCTTATTACTAAAAGAATATTCCCAAATTAGGGGGTTTTTTTGAGAGGTTTTTGCTATAGGTTGTGTGCACTCTCCAGAAAGATAGAGAGAGACAGAGAGACAGAAAGTTAGACAGTTACCATGCGGGGGGATGGCCAAGCCACAATCCCTTCTCCTCCATTTTCTTCTCAGGATCTTGGGCACACACACACACGCACCCGGCTTAAGTTTAAGCTACCAGGTCTGGGACTCGAACCATGGTCAACTATGTGGGAGTCCAGTGACATAGCTATTACATCAACTGCTGGTCCCCCAAATTAGATGTTTTAAGGGAGATTTTTGCTATAGGGAGTACATGCTCACCATAGAGAGAAACAGACAGAAAGCGAGAAATCACTCCCCAGGGGAGTAATTTCAGCTATATTTTATCTTTCAAGAAAAAGAGAATATTAAATTAAAGGTAAGAAACCTGGGGCCAGCAGGTGGCATGGTGGTTAAGGGTTGAACTCGCTCATGATTGACCACAATTCGAATCCCAGACGCATGTGTTTGCGTGTGCCTAAAATCCTGAGAGGAGAATAAAGGATTGTGGTGGCCTCTCACACCCTGGGGAATGATTTCTCACTTCCCCTCTGTCTCTGCCCTCTCCACCTCCTCCCCTACCCCGCCCCCACATGAGCCCATGTGCCCTATAGCAAAAACTTTAAAAAAAATAAAAAGTAAGAAAACATATGTGTTTTTTGTTTTTTGAGGGTTTTTTGAGAGGTTTTCACTATAGGGCGCGTGCGCTAGCCAGACAGACAAAGACAGAGAGACAGAAAGCAAGAAATCACCCCCCAGGGGGGATGGTCATGCCGCAATCCCTTCTTCTCCATTCTCCTCTCGGGATCTTGGGCATGCACGCACACGCGCCCGGCGTGAGTTTTAAGCCACCGGGTCCGGGATGCGAACCGCAGTCGACTACGTGGGAGTCCAGCAACATAGCCATTACGCTAACTGCTGGTCCCAGAAAACATATGTTAAACAAGTAATGACTCAAAGAAAGCTAGCATACCTATGTTAGTGCATGTCCAAGACCCCTGGAGAAGAATGGAGGAGAAGGGATTGTGGTGTAGTCATCCCCCCCAGGTTGGGCTGGCAGGTGGTGTGGTGGTTAAGGGTGCTGGACTCCTACAGGGTCTACCACGATTTGAATCCTGGACCTGGTGGCTTACTTTCTCATTTTCCTTCTCTCTCTTTCTTGCTCTATCCTTCTCTGGTCAAATTAAAATAAATAAATAAGTAGGGGCCAACAGGTGGCTTGGTAGTTAAGGGTGCTGGACTCCCACATGACCAATTGCAATTCGAGTCCTGGACCTAGAGGCTTGCTCTTCCCCCCAACCCCTACCCCACACCCACAAAATTAAAATAAATAAAGTTAAATAAAGTAATTTTAAAAAAATAAAGGAGGTCATTCACTGATGATGGAAAAAACTTACCAGGAAGATATAAAAATTATAAATTGTTCCTAATAATATAACCTCCAACCACAGTAAAACTTGAATAGCAAGAAGAATTTGATGAATCCACAATCACAGATGGAGATTTAAACACTAATCTTTCCATACTTACCAAGCAAACTAAAATTTAGAAAGCTCATTTATGATTTGAATGACACCTCAAGCAACTTGATATTTTGTTTTTGCTACAGGACACATGCACTCACTAGAAAGAGAGAGAAAGTGAGACATCACCCCCCGGGGGATGGTCGTGCTGCAATCCCTCCTCCTCCATTCTCCTCTCAAGATTTTGGGCACACATACACGCGCACCTGGTGATTTTCAAGCCCCCGAGTCTGAGACTTGAATCCTGTACCTGGAAATGTAGGATCCAGTGCCTTAACCTGCATGCCCCTGCTGCCCCATCCTCTTGGGATTTGGAGCACACATACACATGTGCCCAGTGTGTTTTTTAAGCTGCTGGGTCCAGGACTTGAAACTCACAGATGGGCCATGTGGGATCCAGCTGGCTTTACCTCTGCACCACCTGCTGGCCCAATAAACATGATTCAATAGACATGCAAAGAAGTCTGTGCCAACAATTAGAGAGTATACTGTCTTTTCCAGCCCACCTGATGGATTTATACAAGTTGACTGTGTATTAGGCCACAAAAAAAATGACCAAAATAATCATTTTTCTCACAGACAATGTTCTCTGAGCACAATGCAATAACATTAAAAATAACAAAAACTCAGGGGCTGGCAGATGGCATAGTGGTTGGACTTCCACATGGCTGATCATAGTTTGAGTTCCAGACCTGGTGGCTCACTTTCTCACTTTCCCTCTCTTTCTCTGTCTCTCTCTGATCAAACTGGAAAATAGTAATAACAATAATAAATAAAGTTAAATAAAATAATTCTTTTATAACATAACAAAAATTCACTGGGTTTTTAAATTTAAAAGCACAATTTCCATGAATTAAAGCAAAAATTCTAATGAATTAGAATATGTTTAGAAGTGAACCGTAGTAATCGAAAACAACAAACAAAAAACTTGTAGAGTACAACTAAAACATTCTTTTTCTGAGAGAGCGAGCTCTTTGCTATAGGGTGCATGCACTTGCCAAACAGAAAGACTGAGAGACAGAAAGCAAGAAATCACCCCCCAGGGAAACAGCCAATCACACTTGCTTCTCCTTTATTCTCCTCTCCGGATCTTGGGTACACATGCACACATACCCGGCATGATTTCCAAGCCACCGGGTCCAGGATGTAAACCAAGGTCAACTACATGGGAGTCCAGTGATGTAACCATTATGCCATCTTCTGGTCCCTGCAACTAAAACATTTTTAATAAATATAAGAGTAGAAGTTAAGAGACTTATAATAAATTTTTTAGGAAGCTAAGAAAAATAGAGTTTTTGGGGGACCAGCAGGTGGCGTGGTGGTTAAGGCGCTGGACACTCCCACTTAGCTGACCACGGTTCAAGTCCTGGACCTGGTGGCTTGCTTTCCCACTTCCTCTCCCTCTCTGTCTCTCTCTGGTCAAATTAAAATAAATGAATGAATAAATTTTAAAAATTTATTTAAAAATAGAGTTTTTGGAAAAGTCATGACATATTATTTTTCTAGGCAAAAATGTGTCATGACTTTTCTAGAAATTCAATAAAAGCTGCTCTCCTCTTTAAAACAAAAGCTATTTTGTCATATTTTTATATACAAGGTAAACATCTATGTTTAAGAAAACTAAGAGGACCAGCAGATGGAGTAGCATTTATGTTGCTGGACTCCCACATGGTTGACTATGGTTTGAGTCTCGGACCCAGTGGCTTCAAAATCAAGCAGGGCACATGTGTGAGCGGGCCCAAGATTTGGAAGGAGAATGGAGGAGAAGAGATTGCAGTGTGACTGTCCTCCCTGAGGGGTGATTTCTCACTTTTCTTTTCACTGTCTCTGTCTCTCTCTCTCTGGCCAACACATATGCCCTAAGGCAAAAAGAAAAAAGAAAAACTGAGGCCAGCCGGTGGCATGGTAGTTAAGGATGCTGGACTCCCATATGGCTGACTGCCGTTCAAGTCCTGGTCCTGGTGGCTTGCTTTCTCACTCCCCCCCACCCCCCCGCGGCCCCCTGCTCTCGCTCTCGCTCTCATTCTGTCCCTCTCTGATCAAATAAAATAAATAAAGTTAAATAAAATAATAATTTTTTTAAAAAAGAAAAACTAAGAAGTCACGAACGAACTATAACCTAATAAGAAAGGAAACATAAGTACAGATAAGAGATTTCATAAATCATGAGAGAATACTATGAAATACTTCATGCCAACAACTTCGGAAACAGCTTAAATGAACATGTTCCCTTGAGGACCGGGCTGTGGCATGGTGGTTAAGGTGTCTGAATCTCACATGGCTGACTTCACATTTGTGTCCTGGACCCAGTGGTTCGAGAAACTCTCCAGGTGCATGTGTGCGCATGCCCCAAATCTCAATGGGATGAAGAAATGAAGAAGGGATTGCAACATGACCATGCCCATAGGTGGTGCTTTCTCACTTTCTCAGTCTGTCTGTCTGTCTCTTTCTCTCTGTCCTTCTCCAGTGAGTACACATACGCTCTGGAAAAAATAAATTAAAAAAACATGATTTTAAAAAGAAATAGAGGGACCAGCAGATGGCATGTGCGTAAGGCACTGGAATTTTACATGGTCAACCACGGTTGGAGTCCCAGACCTGGCAGCCTCTTTTCTCACTTTCTCACTCTCTTTCTCTGGTGAGTGCATGAATCTTGTAGTAAATATAAAAATAATAATAAAGTAATTAAATTTAAAAAGAAAAAGGAAATAAAGACAGTAACATTTTAAGAATTTTATTTTTTTCTTTTTTAAAGAATTATTTTATTTTTAAATTTTTGTTTATTTATTTATTTATTTATTTATTTTTTTTTTGGAGAGGTTTTTGCTATAGGACACATGCACTTGCCAGACAGACAGAGAGAGAGACAGAGAGACAGAAAGTGAGAAATCACCCCCCAGGGGGGATGGTCCTGCCGCAATCCCTTCTCCTCCATTTTCCTCTTGGGATCTTGGGCACGCACGCACACGCACTCAGTGTGAGTTTAAGCCACCGGGTCCAGGACTCAAACTGTGGCCGACTACGTGGGAGTCCAGCGACATAGCCATTACGCTAACTGCTGGTCCCTTTATTTATTTTAAGTTGACCAGAGAGGAATAGAGAGAGAGAGAGAAAGTGAGAAAGCAAGCCACCAGGTCCAAGACTCTCATGTGAAAGTCCAGCGCCCTTATCCACCACACCACCTGCCGGCCCCGAATTTTTTTAATGTATTTTTAAAGTTTTACTTATTTATTTGTTTTAAACAGGGTCTCGCTTTTCGCCACCACATTCTTTAACTTTTGTCAGAGTTTCTCTGTGTTGTCCAGGTTAGCTTCAACAGAGAGATCTTCCTGCCACCCCTCCTCAACTTGCTGAGACGACAGGCTCACATCACAGCACCCCTTTTTAGGTAGAAGCAGAATCAAACTGGGGTCTCCCATGTGGTGCAGCCGGCAAAGCACAGCATCTCAGCAGAACACGCCACATGGCTGGGCCAAGGCCATCACATGTTTACAGATTGGTTTGGTTCTGAAAAATCTATACACAAGACAAACAAAAATGCTACCAAAATTCTACCAAGCCTTCAAAATATAAACTCTATCTTACATAAACTGTTCCAAAAGAGAGAGAAAAAGGAGAAACTTCCCAACCTTTTTTTTTTTTTTTTTTTTTAAGGTTAGTGTCCCTGGGGCCAGCAGGTGGTGTGGTGGTTAAAGATGTTGTACTCCCACATGGCCAACCATAGTTCAAGTCCTGGACCTGGTGGCTTGCTTTCTCACTTACCCTCTCTCTTTCTCTCTCTCTGTCTATCTCTCTCTGATCAAACTAGAAAATATAATAATAATGATAATAAACAAAGTTAAATAAATTAATTCTTTACAAAAGAATTAGTATCTCCTTCATTTTTGGTACCAGAATGAGACAAAGATAATATAACAAAAAAAGTATAGTGTAAAAGAGAAAAACAGGGCTAGCATGTGGCATGGTGGTTAAGGCACTGTATCCCACATGGCCAAGTCCACAAGTTCTAGACCTGATGGCCTGGAAAATGTGCCAAGTGTGTGTACCTCCCTGCCCAAAATCCCAAGAAGAGAACGGAAGGGAAGGGATTGCAGTGTGGCTATTTATCCTTAAGGGGTGATTTTTCACTTTCCCTCTCTATCTCTTTCTCTGGTGAGCACATACATCCTATGGTGAAAAAAAAAAAATTTTAAAGAAGAGAGAGAAAAACGTGCAATTATCTCAATAGATAAACCAAAAAAAAAAAAAAAAAAAAAGAAATTCAACACCTCTCTCATCATTTAGAGGTTAAAAAAATAAGCAAAGTCAAAACCATTTAACAAACTAGGAAGTTTAGCTAATTTTCTTGTCCTCATGAAGCTACAGAGGTAGCATGGTGGTTAAGGTGCCAGACTCCCACATGGCCAACCACAGTTCAAGTCTCAGACCTGGTGGCTTGCTCTCTCACTTTCTCTCTCTCTCTTTCTCTCATCAAATTAAATAATAATAACAAATAAAATTAAACAAATAAAAAAATTTTTAAAACATTATAAGCATTTTGTTTAAAATTAGAATAGTGGGGACCAGCAGGTGGCATGGTGGTTAGGGTGCAGAACACTCCCATATGGCTAACCACGGTTCAAGTCCTATACTTGCTTGCTCACTCTGGGTCTTGCTCTGGTCAAATTTAAAAAATAACAATAGTGATAAATAAAATAAAGGAGATAATTCTTAAAAAAAAAAAAAAAAAAAAGAAGGATATATTGTGCCAGCTCATGGCATGGTGGTTTGGGCAACTGGATCCCACATAACCAGCTGCACAGTTTGAATCCCAGAACTGGAAGCTTGAGAGACACACCAGGTGTGTGTGCATGCATGCCTAAAATCCCAAAGGAAGAAGAATTAGAGGAGAAGGGATTGTGGCATGACCATTCCCCATGGAATATGCTTTCTCACCTTTCCTCTCTCTCTCTCTCTCTCTCTCTCTCTCTCTGTCTCTCTTTCTCTCTCTCTCTGGTAAGTACATACTCTTTGGCAAATTAAAAAAAAAAATCTTAATTCATGGAAGGCACAAACCTTAAAGGAAAATATGAACATATTTTTCTACTTTCAATTAAATATTTGATAAGCTGTCATAAACAAAAGAAAATATTCAGTCACCAGAAAAGTCATTTTCCGATGCATTTTTGCATAGAAAACACCTCACGACTTTTCCGACAACCCAATACAAGCTACAGGTTGAAAGAAAACACTTGTTAGTGATGTAAAAGTGAATTTGTACCCAAGCCATGTAAAAGTTTCTAAAAACAAGTGGGAAAAAAAGGTTTAAGCAAAAAATATGAATAAGTAATTGACAATAAGAAACCTGAATGGTAAATAAGCATGAAAAATGCTCAACTTCAACTTCATTAGGAGAACACAAATTAAATCAATGAGATACTAATTCATATTTGTCAGACTGGCAAATATTAATGTCTGACTATACAAAGCATTTTTAAAGATATGAGCCTGTCAACCATCATACATTTTTCATGGAAGTGTAATTTGGTGTGATTACTCTGAAAAGCAATTTCTCTTCTTATTTAAAAATTATTTCATTTAATTTTATTCATTATTATTATTATTCAATTTGATCGGAAAGAGACAGAGAGAGAAAGTGAGAAAGCAAGCTACCAGGTCCATAACTTAAACTGCAGTCAGCCATGTTAGAGTCCAGAACCCCAACCACCACACCACCTGCCCGCCCCTGAAAAGCAATTTCAAAACTTAGAAAACTGGGTCTAACCAGGTGGCTTTGTGGCTAACGTGTCTGGATACACATGGCCAACTACATGGCTCAAATCCCAGACCCAGTGAAAAACAGACTGGGCACATGTGCATGCATGCCCGAAATCTGAGAGGAGACTGGAGGAGAAAGGATCATGTTGTGGTCATCCTCCATGGGGGGGGTGGAGAGGGAGTGTGCTTTCTCACCTTCCTTTTTCTCTCTCTCTCTCTCTCTCCAGGGGAGCAAATGTGCCCTACAGCAAATAATTAACAACAACAACAACTTAGAAAACTAAAGGTTTTCATATTTTATATGAACATATTTTCTCTTAAAAAATATTGACTATCTGGAGGCATCCATTGCTGTACTTTTGCATTAGAGAAAAATGTACGAATGTTCTGATCTTCAGGATAAGAACGGATCATTCATTCAGTGGGTTACTGTAGAGCCATTAAAATGAATGCATTAAATCTTTATGTATCAGCATGAACAAACCTCAATAACAAATTCCAAAGAACATGTGCAGTGGTTACTGTCCCCTCTTCATCTTCTCTTTATTTTTATTTTTTGCTACCGGGCACATGCACTCACTGCTGGAGAGAAACAGAGAAAGACAGAGAGAGAAAGAGAGTGGGAAATTACCTTCCCAGTAGGGACGGTCAACACAATCCCTCTTCCTCCATTCTCTTGAGATTCTGGGCACACATGCACAGGTGCCCAAGGTGATTCTCAAGTTACTGGGTCTGGAACTCAAACCACAAAGTTGGCCATGTGAAGGGATCCAGTGCCCTTAACTTCCATGCCACCTGCTGGCCCTAGACATTTATTTTTAAAATAGAAATATAAATCTGGGACCGGCAGGTGGCATGGTGGTTAAAGGCACTGGATTCCCATATGGCCGACTGTGGTTCAAGTCCCAGACCTGGCCGCTTGCTTTCTTGCTTTCCCTTTCTCTATGTCTCTGTCTTTATCTGGTGATAATAATAATGATAATAACAAATGGAATTTAAAAATAAATCATTATAAATAAAAATATATAAAATGTAGAAATATAAATCAAATAATAATGTACTTTAATGTTGGTGGTAAATAGACATTTGATAGATTTTTATCTTATCTTTTGGAGGTGTTTGAAATGTGTCATTACTAACCATTTTAAAGAGGAATTTAGAGATGTGATATTATGGCTGCTTTTTATCTTACCTGTTTTCTTAAACTCCCTACAGTGGTTACATATTACTTTCATAGTAAAAACAGGACATAGGAAAATGCACAATCCTTGACAACCTCTCAGGCTGCCCCAATCCTATTGGGTTGTTGGAAAAGTCATGTGTATTTTTCTTTGCAAAAATGCATTGTGATTTTTTTTTCAACAATCCAATAGATATAGACATTCTGAATCAATCATTTAAAATAAAACATTTTGGGACCAGCAGGTGGCATGGTGGTTAAGGGTGCTGGACTCCCACATGGCCGACCACAGTTCAAGTCCCAGACTTGGCGACTTGCTTTCTCACTGCCTCTCTCTCTCTTTCACTCTGTCCCTCTCTGGTCAAATTTAAATAAATAAATAAATAAATAAATAAATAAATAAATAAATAAATAAAGTTAAAGTAATAAAAATAATTATTTTTTAAAAAATTAATAAAAATAAAACATTTTGGGGGCCAGCAGGTGGCATGGTGGTTGAGGGCACTGTATTCTCATATGGTCAATTGCAGTTTGAGTCCTGGACCTGGCAGCTTGCATTCTTGCATTCCCTTTCTGTCTCTCTCTGGCCAAGTTAAATAATAATATTTAATAATAATAATTATTATTACAATAACAAGTGGAAATAAATAATTCTTTTTTTTTTTGGATAGTTTTTTGCTATAGGGCATGTGCACTCACCAGAAAGACAGAGAGAGACAGAGAGACAGAAAGCAAGAAATCACCCCCTCAGTGGGGATGGCCACTCCAAAATCGCTTCTCCTACATTCTCCTCTTGGGATCCTGGGCACACACGCACATGTGCCCAGCATGAGTTTAAGCTACGAGGTCCAGGACTCGAACCACAGTCAACTACATGGGAGACCAGCAACATAGCCATTATGCTAACTGCTGGCCCTGGAAATAAATAAATCTTTAAAAAATAAAATTAGATTAAAAAAATTTTTTTTTGCTATGGCGGGGCAGCAGGTGGCAGGTGGCTAAGGCACTAGGCTCCCTCATGGCTGACTGCTGTTCAAGTTCAGAACCTGGTGGCTTGCTTTCTCACTTCCCCTCTCTCTGGTCAAATTGAAACATAATAACAATAAATGAAATAATTTTTTAAAATTTTTGCTATCGAGTACAGGCATTCACCAGAAAGAGGCAGAGAGGAATAAGGGGGGAAGTTCCCCCCCAGGGGTATAGCCACACTGCAATCCCCTCTCCTCCATGCCCCCCTCGGGACTTTGGGCACACACATGCTGGTTGTGTTTTCCAACCTATTGGATCTGGGACTCAAACTGCACAGCTAGCCATGAGAGATCCAGCAGCCTTCACCACCATGCCACTGACTGGCCCCATAATCAAAATTTAAAGTTCAGTAAGCTGGTTGCCAAGTGAACACTCACTGTAATACTAGGTTATGGTGTAATGAACTGAGTCATTTCAGTTCTTCTAAAGTGGGATTTGCACCATTTATCTGCATATAACTATTCATCCCATTCATTATAGATGATAACTCAATCTTTTTCTTTATGCTTAAATATATGAGCATTTTCTGATGGTGTTGACAGTTGTATAGTAATGTGTGTGCATCCCTTTTATATATACATAAAATTTTTTAGTCCTATGAGATGTCTTCCAGAGATGAGGAACTGAGGTGATTCTGGAGTTGCCATGATCCTAGGAGTTCAACGAAGTGGAGATTCTTTAACTCCTGAGTCATTGTTTTACCACCAAACACAAGATGTCAACAGTTGCCCAGTGACCTCTGAGAAATGTTTGTGGTCTTGTGTCAGTTCCTAACAACGGGCTGTCCACATAATAGAAGCACTTTATTGTATATAGTCCTTTGATGTCTGTCAGGTTTTTTATGTTTCCTTTTCTTTTTAGCCGGTTTCTCACTGTTGGTATTGTCCTATGCTTACTATCTTCCTGCGGTGAAAAGACCATGTCTACTTAACTAACTTGGCCTGGCAACCATTCTGATGAGCATGTGGGTACTTGGTAAACTATTTGCATGGTGTTGCTATTGATGGCACCAAAACTGTGTGGGCAATGGTGCTTAAAACCATAGCCTGACCTATCTTTTTACACCATCGTATGAAGACTGGTGCCCGTCGCGCACACATTTGTACAATTGCCATATTAAGCAAAGAAAAACAAGATGGCACATATAACTTTTTTTAGTATAAGCACATCCCATATATTGCATCGATTATTTTTATACTAAAAATTATTGTTGTTTATCTGAGCATCCTCTATTTTATCTGGCAACCTTCTTCAGGCACCCTTCTTTAAAAGTGTCTAAAATATTTGGCAGAACAATCACCCAAAATGAGAGAGTTGAGAATTTTCTCAAAAGAAATGCAATCATATTCTTTTAGAAAGGAAACAAAACAACTGCAAATTTGAATCTGCCTCACTGTTGCAGAGGTGTTTATCTCAGTGTATGAACATTACGACTGAATGACTGTGAGCTCTCTTTGGGCAAAATAAGAAGCTGGAATGCCATATGGTTGTTTTCTGAGCCACCAAAACTCTCCATTCTCCTGGCAGTGGCAGCCAGCATCTCCTGTAATGCGATCACTAAATGGCAGAAACAGAACAGATCCGAGAGAATGTAGAGTATTGGAAGAAAATACATTCGGAGAGAGAACCTGTTTTGGAAAAGAAATCTAAACCCCTCCTCACCTCCTTCCCCTTTCACCACCCTCCATCTCTGCTCCAGAGCATTCAAGCTTAGGGTGTTATTGGAAGTGGTCCTCAAAGGAGTACACAAAAATGTCCAAACACGAGGGCGGAAGACACTACAGAAACTTCTTTGTTGAAATCAGTCCATGGAAAAGAAAAGAAGAGCTCTGCTCGTGGCTGGTAGCATGGGGGCATGAGTGAAGACTGCGTGTCCCCTGTTGGGGGACATATAGTAAGGCAAGCCGGGAGAGACAGCTTTAATAACAGAGCATCATAGCCACCCACGGAAGGAGTAAAACCACTGGCAGGAAAACTCGGGAACTGCTTCTATGACACCTTCTGGTTTTTCTGGCTGACCTGTCCTGTCTGCGTCTTCAAACTCCCCTCCAAAATTAAACTGGGCTGTTCTCCTGGCTGTATCCACAGATGCTAGCTCTGTGTCTGCAACAGACTCTGTGTCTGCAACACAAATAGGTACTCAAAGCTGCTTACTAAGGAATAAAGACAGACTAGCTCAGTTACCCAATTGAAAAATACCTTTTTTTAAAAAAAAAAATTTTGACCAGAGAGGGACAGAGCTAGAGATAGAGAGGGAAAATGAGAAAGCAAGCCACCAGGTCTGGGACTCAAACTGTAGTCAGTCATGTGGGAGTCCAGCATCCTTAATCACCACACCACCTGCTGACCCCAACAAACTTAATTCTAAAATTAAATAAATTAGGGCCAGCCTGCGGCATGGTAGTTAATGTGGCTGGATCCCACATGGTTGACTGCATGATTGAATCCTGAACTCAGTAGTTTGAAAAAATCCCCTGGGGCTTATGCCTGTGTGACCAAAATCCAGAAAGGAAGAAGAAGTAGAGAAGAGCATGGGACATGGCCATGCCCCTGGGAGTGCCTTCTTGCTTTTCCTCGCTCTCTCTTTCCCTCCTGCTAGTGTGCATGCTCTCTGGCAAAAATTAATTAATTAATTAATTAAATTAAAAAGTAATAAAAGGGGGCCAGTAGATCGCATAGTGATTACATTGCTGGACTCCCACATGGCCGGCCATGGATCAAGTCCTGGATCTGGTGGCTTGAAACTCATGCCTGGTGTGTGTGTATACATGCCAAAGATCGCGAGAGGAGAATGGAGGAGAAGGAATTGTGGCATGGCCATTTTCCCCAGGGAGTGGTTTCTCACTTTCCCTCTGTCTCTTTCTCTCTCTCCCTGGTGAGCTCACAAAAACTAAGGCAAAAACCTCTTAAAAGAAAAAAAAGGCAATAAAAGATAGTATGAAATAATTTATGCATATTTTGGCCTTGAAGCTTTAACTTTATGTAATCTGAAAGACTCAAATTCAAAGAGTAAAATGAGGGGCCGGCAGGTGGTTTGGTGGTTAAGGTGTTGGACTGTCATATGGCCGACCGCAGTTTGAATCCCAGACCTGGCAGCTTGCTTTCTCTCTGTCTCTCTCTGGTCAAATTGAATAATAATTAAATAAATAAATAAATAATTTTTAAAAATATATAATTTAAAAACAACAACAAAAAACCAAAGAACAAAATGAGGGCCAACAGATGGCATGGTAGTTAGAGTCCTGGATTCATACACAGCCAACCACGGTTTGAGTCTGGACCCAGAAGCTTGAAAATCACACTGGGCACATGTGCGTGCATGCCCTAAATCCTGAGAGGAGAATGGAGAAGTCATTCTCTCATGGCCATTTCCCTGAGGAATGATTTCTCACTTTCCCTTTCTCTGTCTCTCTCTGGCCAGCATGTGCACCCTATGGCACACACACACAACCACACACACAGCTATGTATCTTTTTTAAAAAAAGAAAACTTATTTCACTATATGTGTTTTAAGAAATTATTGGTTAGGTATTTGAGCCTATGGTTACTAGATAAATAAATTCTAAGACCTACCTGACATTATAAGGTCCCGAGGCTTATGTTGTTCCATGGAATGTTTTCTTACTATAAGACTATTGAAATAGATCCAGGGCTGGTCCCATAGTCTAGTAGTTACAGGAACTGGATCCCACATGGACAATCAAGAAGTTTGAATCTCAGCTTTGATGGTTTAAAAAATATGCCAGGAACATTTGCACGCATGCCCAAAGCCTTGACAGGATGAAGAAATGGAAGAGAAGAGATTGTGGCTTGACTATGCCACACTGAGTAAGTGCTTTCTCTTTCTCTTCCTCTTTCGTGCACGTGTGCACTTGTGCATGCACATGTACCCTCTGGCAATTAAAAAAATATATATACATGTGTATATAAATTAAAATAGATCTATTTTATTATTATCATTCTGAAGTAGCACAAAAGATAAAGCACATTTACTCAATGAACCAATTCTTTCACTTTTCCCTTAGGAAACACTCTTGAATAGAATTCTTGACTAGCTGTGGTTTGTCTGGGTTAGCTACTTTAAAACTACATCTTCAAGAACTACAAAGCTTGGGCACTGGCAGGTGGCATGATGGATAAAAGTGTTGGATTCCCACATGGCTGACTGCAGTTCAAGTCCCAGACCTGGGAGCTTGCTTTCTCTTTCAATCTCTCTTTGTCTCTGTCTGGTCAAATTAAATAATAATAATAACAAATGGAATTAAATAAACAAATAATTCTAAAAAAAATAACTAAGAAGCTATAATTATGGGCTGAGATTGGCTTTGAAAGTTTTTTCTCTTCAATAATATTACAAATTAAATATAAATCATGAAGTCAGACAGTAGTGCAGTGGTAATACAATTTGACTCACATGGGAAGGTCCCCAGTTCACATCCCAGGACTTCCCTGTATACAATGATCATATGTATGTACATGCCCATGGCATGATTCAGGATCACTGTGGCTAGAGGTGGATCATGACATGAAGACCCTGTTGGGGGTTCTATCTCTCTTGGTCTCTTTTTCTGTCTCTCGTTGAAGAAATAAATGAATAAACTTAACATCATACATATACACACATGCAAAAATCACTCCTTTTGTAAAATGTATTTGATATCTTATTCCCAATAAAAAATCTAGAATGAGAATTATAACATTTCATTAAATACATACACACATACATGAGAAGGCCTTCCAAAAGTTTATGGAAAAATGCATATTATAAAAAAGATCTATTGGTGGGGGGAGCCCATGGCATGGTGGTTAAGATGGCTGGATCCTACATCATTCAAATCCTGAACCTGGTAGCTTGAAAAACATGCTGGGGCTCATGGGTGTGTGTACCCAAAATCCCAAAAAGGAGGGAAAAATGGAAACAGGAGGATGATGAGGCCATTCCTCAAGGGGGAATGCTTTCTCACTTTCCTCTCTCTGTTTTTCTGTTTCTGTCCACTGAGTGCGTACATCCTCTGGTAAAATTTTAAAACAAAACATAATAAAACTATGCAGGGATTTAAACAAAATGTAATAACACCACGTAGGGATTTAAAAAATTTTTGTACAACATAAATGCATATTTTAATACTATTTTTCCACAAACATTTCAGTCTCCTTGAACTTTCTGAAGAGAGAGAAAGAGATCCCTGGCTCTGATACTGTGCAAATGTGCATTAGGTGAGCTTCCTTGAGGAGCATGTATACATCTGTTACTATTCTCAGTAAATGCTTGCAACCTAATGCCAACACATCCAGCCAAAAGCTGAGATCCCTGAGTCACGTGTTGTGCATTAGGTCTAACCATTGCAAAGCATCTGATAATTGCCCAGGTTTTCACCTTTCATTTAAATAGTTACTTCGCAGACATAACCACGGATCACAATAGAAAGAGGTGGACATCACTCGTGTTTTGCCTGACGTGGGTCACAGCCAAATTAAAAAACTCCAGCCTGGTGAGTTGATTCCATAGTAAACTGTTACCCAAAAATTTTCAGTCACATAACACTGCTTCCTCTTGTCCATTTTCTAGCCAAACATTAAGAAAGAAGACATTAACAATTAGAATGAACACCTTGTCCCTGCTTAATAACGAATCTTCTCCATCCCTGTCTAGCCAGAAACAATCTGCCACCTTCTTATTTGCATGTCTTCTCCTCTCAAATTAACTCTGGTTACATTTCCATTTCCGGATAATCTCATTGATTTTAAGTTAAGCTGCATAGACAGCATAGTACCTGGCATTTAAGAGGTACTAATGAGGGACTAATATACATTTTAAAATCTAGCATAAAAATTATGCTCTGAACATTATTAGAAGGTAAAGACCTGGGGCTGGCAGGTGGTGTGGTGGTTAAGGGCGCTGGACTTCCACATGGCCAATCGCGGTTCAAGTCCCTGACTTGGAGGCTTGCTTTCTCACTTTCTCTCTCTCTTGTCTCTCTCTGTCCCTCTCTGGTCAAATTAAAATAAATAAAGTTAAACAAAGTAGTTCTGAAAGAAAGAGAGAAAAAAGAAAAAGAAAGGAAGGAAGAAAGAGAAAGGAAAAGAAAAGAACTTCATAACGCTACACAAATAGTGTCTGCAAGTTCGGGTATACCTATAGTGTTGCTTCTGTAGACTTGAACCAACAGGATAAGAACTGGTTTCAGGAGTAATATTGCAGTTATTTCCCTAAAGAATCTTATCAAAAAGCCTTTTTTGGGGGACCAGATGGTGGAGCAGTTGTAATGCAACCCTCTGTAAGGTCAAACCATGTGGGAAGGTTCTGGGTTCGTGTCTGGAAAAACTGGGGGTAGATGGGATCAGCAGGCGGTGTGGCGGTTAAGGCGCTGGACACTCCCATACGGCTGACCATAGTTTGAGTCCCGGACCTGGTGACTTGCTCTCTTACTTTCTCTTTCTCTGTGTCTCTCTCTGGTCAAATTAAAATGAATAAATGAATAAATAAAAATTAAAAAAAAAAAACAAACTGGAGGTAGATTGTAGTGCGATGACCCAGTTGGAGGTGGCTTTCTCCCTCTGTCTGTCTTGGGGGGAAGAAAGAAAGAAAGAAAGAAAGAAAGAAAGAAAGAAAGAAAGAAAGAAAGAAAGAAAGAAAGAAAGAAACTTAAAAAGTCTGTCTCTTCATTGGCTTTGACTTTCTGCTGCTCTTAGAATTTAGTCCCTACTAGTATTTTTCTTCAGTGTCTAGCTTTTTTCACTTAGCATAATATCTTCTAGGTTAAAATAAATACATAAAAACAGAGAGAAAAGATGATTACCGGGGGAAGGAAGGGAAGAGGTAGGGTGCCTTGCTCAGAGAGAATGGAAGATGTGGATCAAAAAGTGCCAAGTTGAAGTCTGCAGAATGAATAAGTCTAGAGACCTAATGCACAGCGTGAAAACTAGGTACTAATATACTGGTGGTTTACCAAGGCAGCAGATTTTTTTAAAGAATTATTTTATTTAACTTTAGTTATTTATTTACCTTTTTTTGGAAAGGTTTTTGTTATAGGGTGCATGTGCTCACCAGAAAAAGAGACAGAAAGCGAGAAATGACCCCCTGGAAGGAAGGCCACACTGCAATCCCTTCTCCTCCATTCTCCTCTCAGGATCTTGGGTACACATGCACATGCGCCCAGCATGAGTTTAAGCCACCAGGTCCAAGACTCAAACCACGGTTGACTACATGGGAGTCCAGTGACGTAGCCATTACACCAACTGCTGGTCCCTTATTTACTTATTTTAATTTGACCAGAGAGGGACAGAGAGAGAGAGGGAAAGTGAGAAAGCAAGCTAGCAGGTCCAGGACTTGAACCATGGTCAGCCATGAAGGAGTCCAGTGCCCTTAACCACCATGCCACCTGCTGGCCCCCAAGGCAGCAGATTTTAACACGAACGTGTGTGTGCACGCACACACACACACACACACAAAGTATATGAAATGATGATTAATTTGCTTGACTTCAGTAATCACTTCATTATGTGTGTATGTATATCAAAATAAATATATCAAAACATCACATTGCATGTCTTAAATATAGACAAAAAAAGATATTTCTGAGCCTCAGATGATATCTAAAGAATTTCAAGTGATATTTTATACAAAATAATCTTATTTGTAACTAGCAAAAACAGGATTAAACACCTTATAAGACTCACTGTAGCAATAACCTTGCCCTATATTCAGCCGAGGCCTAGGTTTGAGTCCTGGTTCCATATATTCCAGCTACATGACCTGTTCTAGATGCTTACCCTCTCAGAGCCTGTTTCTTCATTTTTTAAAAATTATTCATTTCCTTTTACTTATTATTGACCTTCAATTTGACCAGAGAGAGACAGAGGGAGAGAGGAAGAGAAAGAGAAAGTAAGCTGCCAGGTCCAGGACTTGAACCACAGTCAGCCATGTGGGAGTCCAGCACCTTAACCACCATGCCACCTGCCAGCCTCTGTTTCTACATCTTTAAGATGAGGATAGTAATAACCATTCTAAAGTTTGGTTGTGTAGACAAAATATGATAATATATATGAAATCACAAGGTGGTGCAGAGGTTAAGGTGCTGGATCCTACACAACTGACTCCACTGTTTGAGTTCCAGACCTGGCAGTGTGAAAATCAGGCTGGGCATGTACGTGTGCATATGGAGAATGGAGGAGAAGGGATTACGAAGTGGTGATTTCACACTTTCCCTCTCTATTTCTTTCTCTTTCTTGGTCTCTCTGTCCAGCAAGTGCAGGTACCCTATAGTAAAATTGAAAAAAAAAAAAAAAAAAAGAAATTTCAATGGTTTCCTTTGTTTTCTGTTTTGTTTTGTTTTGTTTGTTTTCATTAGAATTATTTATTTTAATTTTATCTATTTATTTACTTTTTAATTGACCAGAGAGAGACAGAGAGAGTGAGAAAGCAAGCCACTAGGTCTGGGACTTGAACCATGGTAGGCCATGTGGGAGTCCAGTGCCTTAACCACCGTGCCACCTGCTGGCCCCAGAATAAGGCTGTTTTAATTCAACAGTTTTAATTTCTCTTTGCACCAACTTTTGTTTTTGTAAGAATTATTTATTTTATTTCTTAATTATTATTTTTTCACATGAGTTTTGCCAGAGAAAGAGACAGAGAAAGGGAGAAAGCAAGCTGCCAGGTCCAGAATTTGAACCACAGTTGGCCATGTGAGAATCCAGCGCCTTAACCACCATGCCACCCGCTGGCCCTGCACCAGCTTATTATACAAAGCAATGAGCACTATATTATTGCTAGTCTTACGATTGCTACCTTTGACTACACTGCAATAAATTGAAATAATGGTGCCTTTTTCGGGAGAAAAATTTATATATACAGTCCCCACCCCTTACCGTGGCCTTCAGGCCAGTAAAGCTCTCTGGTCTCACCTCATGTTATTCCCAACCCCCTAAAAGCTCGGTGACTGCTGCAGACCTAGTATAACAACTCCAGAGCTTTGTGCTCCTTGTGCTTTCTTTCTGGAAGCTCTTTGCCTCACTCTGCACATGCTCTGGCTCCTTATCATCCTTCAAGTGTCAGCTTAAACAGCACCTCCTTGGAGAGGCTTTCTTGGACCACTCGGTCTGAAGTAGCTCTCCTTAGCACCTCCCCAGCCTCCTGCAGTTCTCCTTATCACATCATCCTGTTTATCTTTTCTGTAGCACTTATTACAATCAATAATTATCGCCAGACTGTAAGCTCTGATATCACCACCATATCCACAGTGTCTAGTCTGGCACCTGGCATGTAGTTAGTGCTTGATAGCTGTCAAATTAATTGTTGAGTATATGAATGAATAATTAGACTAATAATATGTATTTTCCTCTTTTCTTTTTATTCTCATATAGAGTGTCTAGCACCACACACCATATAGCTCAGAGGAATTTAACACAGTGATACTATTTTTGAAAAATGTTTTCGATCATTTTTATTTATTTATTTATTTGTTTATTTATATTTGTTATTATTTTTTAATTTGACCAGAGAGAGAAAGGGAAAGAAAAAAGCAAGCTGCCAGGTCTGGGACTTAAACTATGGTTAGCCATGTAGGAATCCAGCACCTTTAACCACTACTCCACCTGTCAGGCCTAAAATAATTTTTTAAAATAATTATTTAATTAAGGGGGACCATCAGGTGGCATAGTGGTTAAGGCACTGGACACTCCTACATGGCTGACCATGGTTCGAGTCCTGGACCTGGTGGCTTGTTTTCTCACTTCCCCTCTTTCTGTGTCTCTCTCTGTCAAATTAAAATAAATGAATGAATAAATAAAATTTAATAAATAATCATAAAAAATTATTTAATTAATTTTATTTGTTACTATTTTTTAATTTGATCTAAGAGAGACAGAGAGTGAAAGGGAAAGTGAGAAAGCTGCCAGTTCTGGGACTTGAACCATAATTGGCCATGTGAGAATCCAGCACCCTTAACCGCCACATCACCTGCTGGCCCCTATTTTTGAAAATTTTTAATGATGACATTAGGAAGTAGATGTTGGGGCCAGCAGGTGGCATAGTGGCAAAAGATGCTAGACTCCCACATAGCCGACTGCGGTTTGAGTCTCAGATATGGTGGCTCGCTTTCTCGCTTTTCTTTCCCTTTCTCTCTTTCTCTCTAGTGAGTGTGAGTGCCCTATAGTAAACTAAAATAATAATAACAGATAAATAAAATATAATTCTATAAAAAAAGAAGTAGATGTTTATAAATAGTGCTAGACATGTACTAACCAAGCTTGTTTTTGAGACCTCTCACTGTTGTAACTGATACCTGGAATTCTTTACTCACCCCGCTCCTTGTTTTTCTCTAAATTATGTATGACATTGGTCATTAACATCTTAGCCCACCCCCAGTTCTTCCACCTAAATTCTTTCCCCCAACTCTTGCTCAACCTCCTGAGTGGATGTGAAGCATAAATCAGGAAAGAGCTGGTCTCCTACAATCAAACAGTCCCCTGAAAGACAGTCTTTCAGGCATGTAAATGGCAAACAAACCTGGAGAATAAAGCATCACATTTGCAACTTAAAACCTCACTATCACCCTACACCTGTTAGGATGACTATCATCAAAAAGACAAAAGATAACAAGTGTTGAGAGGAGGGGGAGAAAGGAAACCCTTGTACACAGTTAGTGGGAATAGATTAGCACAACCATCATGGAGAACAATATAGAAGTTGCTCCAAAAATGTAGACCCAGCACTTCTGGGGGTTTTAACAGTAAGACTGGAAAAGTCAGTACGTCTGAGAGATGCCTGCACTCCCAGGCAGCACTGTTGCAGCACGATGCACAAACAGCCAGAGTAATAGAATCAACTTGAATGCTTACCACAGGATGAATAGATAAAGAAAATGAAATATATACACAATGGAATACTAGTCAGGCTTAGAAGAGAAAGGAATTCTGTCATTTGTGACAATATGGATAGACTTGGTGAAAGCCCTACGTGAAATAAGCTGACAAATACCACATGTTCACGTGTATTTGTGGAACGTAAAGTCATTGAGTTCAGAGGCCAGCAGATGGTGTGGCGGTTAAGGGTGCTGGACTCCCTCCCACAGGGCCTACTGCACCCCGTTGGAATCCCAGACCTGGTGGCTTGCTTTCTCACTTTCTCGCTCTCTCTCTCTCTCTCTCTCTCTCTCCCCCCCGACCCCCGGTCAAATTAAAATAAATAAAGTTAAAATTTAAAAAAAAGAAAAGATATAGATAAAATTAAAAAGAAATAATAATTGAGTTCCTAGAAACAGAGAATAGAATGGTGGTTACCAAAGGATGGAAGAATGGGGAGAGGACAGTCAAGTGGTACAGAACCTCAGAGAAGAATTAAGTTAGATTTCTTATTTTGGATCAGTCGTGCAGCATGGTGTATATAGTAAAACACTGGGTTACATTTCGATATCACTAAGAGAGTACATTTCTGGCATTCTCATCATAAAAACAAATATTTGAGGTGATAGCTATGTTAATTAGCTATGTGAATTGATTTAATCTTTCTATATGGTGTTAAAAATCATAACATGACTATACTTCAAAAATATATGTAACTATGATTTGTCAACATATAATCAAATAAAAATAAATAAGTATCACATTTTTATTTGGTAGCAGCATGATGGAGAAAAAGATATTCAAGTTAGGAGTCTGGGATTTTAGTCATTCTGTCACTATGGGGATGAAAGAAAATCAATTAACCACTTTGTGACTTTATTTTCTCATCTGTAAGACTGAAATAATCTGGGGTAGTAGATGGAATAATGGTTACTGCACTGGACTCCCACATGGCTGACTGTGGTTCGAGTCCCAGATCTGCTGGCTTGAAAATTATGCTGGGTGCATCTGCATGTATGCCCAAAATCCTAGGAGAATGGAGGAGAAGGGTTTCTGGCATGGCCTTCTCTCCTGGGGGTGATTTATCACTTTCTTTCTACGTTTGTCTTTCTTCAGCAAGCACGCACATCCAATGGCAAAATTCTTCTTAAAAATTTTAAAATTGAAATGATCTCTCCTATCTTGTCCTACTTCACAGGTAGGAAAGGATCCATTGAGATGATTATGTGAAAGTACTCTGCAAAATGTTAGGTACTATCCAAGTAAAAGGATTATTATATTGAGACCAGCAGATGGCGTAATGGTTATGTCGCTGGACTCCCATGTAATTGCATTTCGAGTTCCAGATCCCGTGGCTTAAAACTCATGCCAGGCACTCATACATGTGTTCCCAAAATCCCAAGAGGAAACTGGAGGAGAAAGGATTGTAGTGTGGTCATTCCCTCTAGGGGGTGATTTCTCGCTTTCTGTCTCTCTGTCTCTGTCTCTCCAGCAAGTGTACGCACCATATAGAAGAAAAACTCTTAAAAAAAAAAAAAGGATTAGTATATTAAAAGAAAAACACTATGTCTGCTTTAGCAAACTAGAAAAGGGAAAGACAAACACTTATATATTGGGACCAATGGGTAGAGTGACTATATTTTCAAAACCCAAATCAGGACATATCTTTTGGCATATGATCTGACACATGGTTGACCACATGACAGAATATTTGAAATAAAAAATGTCCTGAAAAATCCAGGACATGTGGTTGCCATGACAATGAGGAGCCATAGGGAAGCTGTGGGTAATGAAAAGAGAGGGTCGAATTGGCAAGCAGAGAAAACTATTTTGCCAGCGATGTTCAGGACAGTTTGGAATGAATCGATGTGGAAGACTGAAAAGGCAAGAAGAAAGAAATTTTACTGATCTGAGTGTGAGGTGTCATAACCTTGAGTCATCTTCACTTTAGAAAATTCTCCCTTTTTACTCCAGAAAATTCAGGATAGTCTCTGGTTCACATGAACATGGAACAGGAAGAGTTTCAGGTAAGACATTTTGTTAGAGTGGACCTAGCCTAATGGTGGTCCTCCCCCAATATCCCAAGGATACCTCTAAACTAATAGTTGTGTCATGGTAGCTCAGCTCTCCAGATCAAGGGAGACTCTCTGGAAGTACCCTGGTGTACACACAAGTCCTCCTCCATTCGGATGGGAAGGTCAGGGAACTTTCTGGAATTCTGCTTTTCTTGCACTGCCTTCTGCCCATATCCTTCTCCCACACAATATCACAGCAATCCTCTCTGCGCAATTGTTCAGGAAATACTGTTTGCAATGTACAACTCCATCAGAATTCCTGACAACACAACTCTGATGTCCTATGAATTCTACTGATATTTAGGACAGAAAGTCGAATTTTATTTTTTTAATAGTCAGTCAAAAGTAAGGTGCAGATAATATCAGGAAGGTGTAATAATTAAAAAGGTCAGGCTCATAAAAAAGTTTCATCTCTTTTAGTAGTCTGCACAAATTCTTATTAAAATTTTTTAAAAAATCACATAGTTGTAAGGGACAAACATTGCTTCATGGGGCAGAATCCCCCTCCTTCAGTTCCCTTATTCCTTTCCAGCCCTTTAAGACCCCAAGACCTCTAAATTCCATCCAGTGCCTATCACATGCTATTGAGTTGGCATGTTTGCAAATTGCATGCAGTGAGATCCTTCCATACCAACAGCCCTGTCTCTGATTCCCCAGCACCGCAGCCAAACTAGTATTGCCTGCACATTTTCTTCATCTTTTCATTGAGTTCAGTGTGGCAGCACCGCATTCCTCAGCACCGGCTCCAGTCGGCATGGTAACTAGTTACGGACTGCAAGTTGCCTTCTGGCAGACTCCAATTTCCGCGGGGGGTGGGGGGGCCGCAGAGTGGGGGCTGAGGGGGTGGGGGGCGTCCGACGCGGGGAGGGGGCAGGGACAGTAGTGTAGGAAGTAGTGGAAACGGAGTGGAGGGAGAATTGACTGGGTTGGGCTGGGGCAGGGGGATGGGCAGAAGAATGACTTAAACGCGCTTTTTAAAAGAGTTATCTGGTCCACCCACGGTGTTGGTGCTGAATTGCTCGGGTAGGGAAAAAAAAAGTCCTAATTGGGGTGGGGAGACAGCGACAAAGCAAAGCTTGTTCAAGCCTCAGAATCGGCGCTGTTGATAGTGCAGGTACCTCAGGGCGGCTGGGAGTGATGGCTGTGTTGACTTTGTCTGATTGCAGGGGAGGAGTTATGTGAGCTGTGACGGGCGGTGTCACACTCAGTGGGGTGGAGGACAAAAACTGGCATAGCCACGCAGGGCTAAATAAACTGACTGACAAAGCTCTTGGCATATTATTAAAAATCTGGCAAAACGTTCATCTCTTGACAAAAATGTAGAGAGACTAGTAATGCATAACTTTATCCCATGTTGGATTTTAAAATGGCTAATGCCAAGTTGTCTGTCAAAATTAATAGGGCATTGCTTCTTCTTATAGAATAAAAAAACCTCTCATATATTTTATTCATTTATTCATTGCTAAGAAATCATGTATCTGCTAAAAATTTTATTTAGGGAAAAGATTCAGAGGTGGTTAACCTTGATTTTAAAGTGTCATGAATTAAAAGCTACTTTTCCCCATGCTTGTTATAATCAAAATCACATCTTTATTAACATGCAAAAGCATTTTATTCTTTGAGAATAGATTAAAACGCCGCATCAAAAGCTTATATTAAGGGAGGCCTTAAAACTCGGAAAATCGATTTTATCTTTGTATGAGTTTGGAAACTTTTTTTAAACTTACTTTATATCAAGAAATGCCTTAAATGTTTTATTGACCAGTAGATACTCTGCATCATCCTAGGAATTAATCAATATTTGACTTTTTGACTCTTGCTATTTCATGTATTAACTGTCCTTTCTTTTTTGCCTTCTATGTAGCCTTTATGCATATTATCATATATAATATTTTTATTCTAGGCCAAGATAGTATTCCAGACTCGGAGCGCATTTTGTGTGTATGCAGTCCTTAAAGGGAAGTGTAAATAACACTCTACCTTGTCATATGCATATGTATGTGGAGAATTATTTCTTTCATCTTCCACATTCTGAAGCTTCTAATTAAATGGAAATTTTTAAAAAATGAAAAATTTAAAAACCTTTTACAATGTATCTTAATCCCCAATTTGCCTTGTGGAACTTTATATTATTAAATTTCAAATTTTTGGTCATTAAAAAAAAAATCCTGAAGCCATTTCCCAAAAAATCTCATGTTTTCCCTAATTCTGATATTTCTTTAAGGCCCACAATAAAATAAGAAAGTCAGTGAGGCTAGTGAGACTTCGCTCTTAAGTCCTAAGAAATCATTTGTGTGGGCGATTTTCCTCCTCTTAGAATTCCTTTTTTTTTTTTTTTTTGGAGAGGTTTTTTTTTTTTTTTTGCTATAGGGCGCGTGCGCTCGCCAGACAGACAGAGAGAGACATAGAGACAGAAAGCGAGAAATCACCCCCCAGGGGGGATGGTCACGCCGCAATCCCTTCTCCTCCATTCTCCTCTCTGGATCTTGGGCACGTGAGTTGTAAGCCACCGGGTCCGAGACGCGAACCGCGGTCGGGAGTCCAGCGACATAGCCATTACGCTAACTGCTGGTTCCCCTCCTCTTAGAATTCTTAAGGCACCTGTCCACAGTAGACTCCCTAAGCTCTGTTTGATGCAGTAGCACTGCGAGGCTCCCAGGTAAGAAGGAAATGTACACGTGTTCCTTAACTGCTAAAGGAACAAACATGTAAATAAGAGATGGGCCGAATCCCTACCGCTCGTGTTTGCTCACTGAGAACATTTGGTTCACTTGGCTTGGCTCATTATTTCAGCTGGGAAAGTCACTATATGAATTAATAGCAGATTTCCCAGCTGAAAATAAATGTTTACCAGTTTAGGGGGCTGGGGTTTTTTGGCAAAGACCTGGCTTTTTGTCTGACTGGCTTCTTTTTT
The DNA here is from genome assembly GCA_026018925.1 of Tupaia tana. NCBI lineage: Eukaryota > Metazoa > Chordata > Mammalia > Scandentia > Tupaiidae > Tupaia > Tupaia tana. Next base: position 222,300,801 of record JAKSZU010000001.1, on the reverse strand, counting down.
TTGGCGTGCACATCCCTGAGGTGTGTAATTAAAGTAAGGGAATTTGCACATAGTGCTTTAGGGATTTAATGAATAGAAAACACAGGATATTTCAGCAATTTGGTGCCTAATGTCAGAGTGTGCACTTCCTGTGTGAGGTATCACAATAATAGGGCTCTGTGATAATAAAGGCGCCTGCGAGCCCATGCAAAGAAAAAGAAAAGTGACAGCATTTGTTCCTAAATTCCAATACAAAATACATGAAAAAGAGCAATTTACATTTAAAGCAGGCGGACTTTGAACTTGAACATACCCTCAGAATTAATGGCTATTAAATCAGCCCCACTTTGCTGAATATTGAAATTCCCTTCAGGACAAAGATCTTGGCTGTTGATATCAGGTTACATTACAAAATTGAATACACAATATCAAATGGTTCTAATCATAACTGTTCTACCCTTACGGTTGAAATTTTTGAACAGCTCAAAACCTAGAAAGGTATTTTTAAACCTCAGGAAACTAACTTAAGGGGAAGAGCGAAAAAAAAAAAATATATATATATATGTAAAAGCCTGTTACATGCCAGACACTTTCACATGCCTCTTAAATTTAATATTTTACAATAATAACCATTCAAATCCAGTATAAGTATTTTTACATTTTTGTTTAAAAAAAATAAAGTTCAGAAAACTAGGTAATGTGCTGAAGACCACCTTGCTAGTCTAGTAATCAGTGACACCAGCACGTGGAAAAGGACGATGCCACAGTGCCTAGCAGAGAGTAAGCATTCTGTATATACTGTTGTCATTACTGTTGGATTACTGTTGGACTCCAAAACCCAAGCATTTTTTTTTATTTTAATTTTTTAGTTTTGCTATAGGGCACATGCACTTGCCAGAGAGAGAGAGAAAGACAGACAAAAGCGAGAAATCACTCACTCCCCAGGGGGATGGCCACTCTGGAATTCCTTCTCCATTCTCCTCTCAGGATTTGGGGTATCCACGCACACTTGCCCAGCGTGTTTTCGAGCTGCCATCTGAGACCTGAATGGCACAGCCAGCCATGTGTGATCCAGTCACCTTAATCTCCACTCTACCTGCTGGCCCCTAAGCCCAAGCTCTTTACAACATAATTCACTGTTATTACCTTTTATTAGTATTATTATTTTTAGTTTGCTATAGGGCACATGTGCTCACCAGAGAGCCAGAGAATAAGAGAGAGAGAGAAAGTGAGAAAACACCCCACCTTCCAGAGAAGGCCATACTGCAATGCTTTCTCCTCCATTCTCCTCTCAGGATTTTGGTCATGCATGCACAAATGTCCATCATAATTTTCAAGCTACCGAGTCCAGGATTCAAACCATGCAGCCGGACATGTGGGATCTAGCTGCCTTAACCTCTGTAAATAAGATTCATACACAATTAGAAAAAAACAAAAAGTTCTGTACCATGCCATACATTACAATGCAGGAAGTAGCAAGTACAATGGTAGAGATTACTACCTGGGTCACAGAGAGGGCACGACACACTTTTAATATGGCAGACATGTCAGGAAGTATAAGTCTCCAATGAAGCATAGAAGACGGGGACGCTAGGGTCACAGCCAGAAGTCAAAATATGGCTCCTGTTTCTGCACAGACCTCACCATACTAGAACTCAATCTTATCATCTGTAAACTGAAAGAGTTGGTCTGAATGATCTAATAGACCAATTTGTTTTAGAATTATTTATTCCATTTTATTTATTCATTCATTTATTTTAATTTGACCAGACAGAGAGAAGAGGGAAAGTGGGAAAGCAAGACGGCCTAGGACTTGAACCGCAGTCGGTCACATGGGAGTGCCCAGCACCTTAACCACCACACCACCTGCTGGTTCCAATAGACCCATTTCTAATTTAAGTCTAAAATACCAAGTAATCCTTGGCTTCTGACCAGAGAGCAGGACACAAGAAGCTGACTTAATCCATAAATGTGAGAATTGTCCAAGGATAGGCTGCAGGTAACTATGTCTTGTGGTCACTACACAAAGACATGTGTCAGCATTTCAGAGTCATATTCCCTAATAAAGTGGTTATCAAGTTTCTACCATATATTTCCCACAGTGACATTTTTTTTTTTTTTTTTTGGAGAGGTTTTCGCTATAGGGCGCGTGCGCTCACCAGACAGACAGAGAGAGACAGAGAGATAGAAAGCGAGAAATCACCCCCCAGGGGGGATAGTCACGCCGCAATCCCTTCTCCTCCATTCTCCTCTCAGGATCTTGGGCACGCATGCACACGCGCCCGGCGTGAGTTGTAAGCCACCGGGTCCAAGACGCGAACCGCGGTCGACTACGTGGGAGTCCAGCGACATAGCCATTACGCTAACTGCTGGTTCCCATCACAGTGACATTTCTTGATATCATCCATAAACTAAATTCTCAAGTAAAACATTATCATTAAAAGGCTTTTCCATGGGGCTGGCAGGTGGCGTGATGGTTAAAGGCACTGGACTCCCACATGGCTGACCATGGTTCCAGTCCTGGAACTGGTGGCTCTCTCTCTCTCTCTCATAAAGATTGAAGAATAATGATAATAAATTATTATTATTATTTTAAAGAATTATTTTATTTAACTTTTGTATTTATTATTATTATCATTATTATTTTCCAGAGAGAGAGAGAGGAAGTGAGAAAGGAAGCCACCAGGTCCAAGACTTGAACCGTGGTTGGCCATGTGGGAGTCCAGCGTTTAATAACCACCACGCCACTTGCCGGCCCAATAAATTATTATTATTTTAAAAGGCTTTTCCAGAGCCAGCAGGCAGTATGGAGTTTAAGGCACTGGATCCACATGGCCAACTGTGTGGTTCAAGTCCCAGACCCAGGGTCTTGAGGATCATGCCCAGTGTGTGTGCATGTGTGCCCAAAATCCTGAGAGGAGGAGAGGGGACTGTGGTGTGGTCATCCTCTCTGGGGGATGATTTCTCTCTCTCTCTCTCACAAGCACACATACCCTACAGCAAAAACTAAAAGTAAACAAAAAAGTAAAAGCACAATCAGAAAAAATTTTTAGAAAAAGGCTTTTCCAGGCTGGCCTCATGGCCTAGTGCTTAAGGGGGCCAGATCACACTTGGCCAACTGCAACTGGAATCCTGGCCTGAGTAACATGAAAAACACAGGGAGCATGTATGCATGTGTGCCCCAAATCCTGCGAGGACAGAGAAATAGACAAGGGTTGTGGCTTGACCACGTCCCACTGAGGGTACTTACTCCCTCTCTCTTTCTCTGGTGAGCACACATGCCTTTTGACAATTAAATATATATGTGTGTGTGTGTGTGTGTGTGTGTGTGTATATAAAATCTATGTATCTATATATGTGTATATGTGTGTGTGTGTGTATGTATATATATACATACACACACACACACACACACTGGTGAATACACATGCGCTTTGACAATTTAAAACATATATAATATATTTATATAAATACGTGCAAATATAATATATAAATATATGTAAATATATTTTATGTATTTGACAATTAAACATATATTATACACACACACATATAGGTAAGCATACATGCCCTTTGATGATTAAAAAAAATATATTTTTTTTTTAAGAATTATTTAACTTTATTTATTTTAATTTTATTTTATTTATTCATTCATTTATTTTAATTTGATCAGAGAGAGAGAGAGACAGAGAGAGAGAGAAAACTGAGAAAGCAAACTACCAGGTCCAGGACTTGAACCATGGCCAGCCATGTGGGAGTGTCCAGCACCTTAACCACCATGCCACCTGCTGGTCCCCTATATATATGTATTTTTTTTTAAGCCTTTTTTGGGCTAGCAGGTCTAGTCTCAGAGCAGTGGCTTGAAAAATACACTGAGTGTGTGTGTGTGCATCTGTGTCCAAAATTCTGAGAAGAGAATGGAGAAGGAATAGCAGATGGCTATCTCCCAAGAGAGGTGATTTCTCACTTTCCTCTGTCTCTCTCTGGTGAGTGCATCTTCCTTCCGGCAAAAGTCTAAAAAAAAAAAAAAAAAAGTAGATAAAAAGCATTTAAAAGAAAAATATGCTGGGTCCATATGTAAGTGTGCCCAGAAATCCTGAGAGAAAGGAAAAATGGAGAAGGGTTTGGGGTGTGACCATGCCCCATGGGGAATACTTTCTCACTCCTATTCCCTCCATCTGTGTCTTTCTGGTGAGTGCACATGTCCTCTGGCAAAAATTTATTTTTTTAAAAGGAAAAAAATGTGTACATGTTGTGTGTGTGTGTGTGTGTGTGTGTGTGTATTATAATCTTTATCAAAATTTAAAGAAATTTGAACATCAATATTTGAGAGATTTATAAGTAGATTTATAGTCAGAAATGCCATTTGGAGCACACATTTTTTTTTTACTCCACTGGGACTTACAATCCCTACAAGGTAGATCCTACCATTCCCTCACTATTTTCAACCCCTCTCATGCCTTCACATTCATGCTCCTTATCTGCTTAAATTCCATGATTCATCATTATTATTATTCTCTTGCAAACTCCTTCGACCTCCTTGCTCATTTCCCACTTCATTATACTGGCAAAAACCTGATTAAATTCAACTTTTTGTCTGTTTCATGTTTGTACCCCTGCAACCAAATCTACCGAAGAAAAACATACAACCATGCTGGCTGATCCGTGTTAAATCCACGGTCATTATAACCTCCTGTGGACCATCAATGCTGCTCACCTAGTGTCATTCTCAAAGTCCTACTCCATTCCCTACCCACTTCCCTCAACAGCTCTCTCATCCCTTCTCTCCTCAAGCCTCCACAATCTGCACACTCATCGTTGTTCATTGGCTTTCTAGCTCACCAAGAAAACGGAAGCGCCAAGGAAGATTTTCTACACGCTCTTACTCCTGCTGTCTCTCCCTCCTTACCAGCGTCAGAGACTGTGACTTTGGATAGATTACTGGGGCTCTCTACCAAGGCCAGTTCCCCCATTCATCCGCTGGATCCCTTCCCTGTCCCCTGCTTCATCAATTTCCCTTCCTTTGCTGGGGGCCGTTGCTGTCCTATATAAATAGGCTCGTATCTTTTTCATTAAAAATAAAAACAAAAAACCTTCTGATGCCACATCTCCATCTAATTATTGCTTTTTTTTCTCTGTTCCTCTTTACAATAACATTCCTGAGGCTGGCAGGTGGCGTGGTAGTTAAGGGTGTTGGACTCCCACATGGCCGACCATTTTTCCAGTCCCAGAACTGATGGCTTGCTTTCTCCTTTTCTCTCTCTCTCTCCTTTTGTTTCTCTCTGGTCAAATTTAAATAAATAAATAAATAGAATTAAAGAAAATAGTTCTCAAAAAAAAAAAAAAAAGAAAAAAGAAAAAACAATAACATTCCTTGAAGAAGTTATGTACACTCCTTGGCAGCTTGTTCTCCAATGTTGTCTCTTGAACCCAATCCAATCAGTTCCCCTCCTCCACCTCCCCATTCCTCACTGAAAACATTCCATCAAACTGCTCTTGTTGAGCAGCCTAATAGCATAGTGGTTAACTGCTGTGTAGAGGAAGCAGGATCCCACATGGTCGACCAGTGTTCAAGTTCCAGCCCTGGCAGCTTGAAAACCACACAAGGCACATGTGTGCATGCCCGGGGTCCTGATAGGATGAAGAACTGGAAAACAAAAGATTTCAGTGTGAACAGGCCCTATAGGGGCATCTCTCTCCTCCTTTCTCTCATGAATACCTTCAAGAAATAAAAAAACAAAGCAAAAAAATCTGCCCTTGTGTAGATCACAGAGAACTAACATTGACAAATCACTAGTCAGTTCTGTCCTCACCTTACTTACTCTTAAAACATTTCACGTGGCTGAGTACTCCCTGTCCCGGTTTCTCACAACAGTTTTTAACTTGCCTTCCAGGACTCTGTGCTCTACTAAGTTTCTTTTTTTTAAGTGAGAGATTTTTGCTATAGGGTACATAAGCTCTTTGGAGAGACAGAAAGAGAGAGAAATAACCCCCACCAGGGGAAATGGCTACGCCACAATTCCTTCTCCTCCATTCTCCTCCTGCGATTTTGGGCCTGCATGCACACAGGCCTGGTGTGAATTTTAAGCCGCCAGGACTTGAACTGCAGTCAACCCAGCGCCTTCATCACCAGGCCATAGAGACGAAGAGGCACCAGCTGCGGAGGCTAGAAAGCCTAAAACCAAGTTTGTTCCTAAATTTTAGGCTTTGTTAGCCTCCACAGCTGGTGCCTCTGTCTCCCTGCCCGGAGGAGGTGGAGCGCCTCTGGACACTGGACTCAGCACTCCTCTTTTCTCCACCTTCAGTATGTCCGTCACATGCCAGGATTTATATCCCCAAGCCATATAGCTCTTACCCTGGGCTCCTGTTGTGAAACCCAAACCGAAGTTTCCTCTTGCTTCCATTATGTTAAGTGAGTTTCTCTTACTGCCTTATCTGATATCACAATTCCCTGAGGCCCGAGACTACTCCATTCTTGTGGATTCCCATCGGAACGCTCAGAATCTGATTCTTGCTGACAGACTTTTCTTCTACTCCCTGCCTGCCTAGGTATGGACACCTTGCATGAAGGGGAAGGAGGAAGAGGAGGAGAAAGAGAAAGAGGAGGAAAAGGGTGAAGAGGAGGAGAAAGAAGACTAAAAGGAGGAGAGAAAGCAAAAGAAAGATGGAGAAGACCAGGACCACCTGTGGGCTGCCGTGCACAGCTCCAGGGGAGGCCGAGTGTCATGGGTTGTCAGTCGTCACCCTTGGGAAGAAGCCAGCAGGCTTCCTCCTGAGCATCCCAAATCATGACTTGGGTGAATTTATTGTGGTCTAGACAATGCCTGTTCCTTAGTATTACAAGCCAGAAACTGTATTTTTTAAAAATGCCTCAATTTTCCTAGACAAATCACCTAACCTATCTCGTGAGTCTATTATATCAAATTGAAGCACCATTTTATTCATTTACACTGAGAAATAAATATTGCAAGAACTAGAATACACCAAACCACATGAGCAACACAACCTCTCACTTCAGTCAAGATTTTGGTTTTTAGAGAATGTCTTAACATTTTGGTTTCCTGCCTTAGCCTCCTGAGTACCTGGACCTACAGGTATTATATATCACCACACACTGCTGTAGTCAAGAATCTTGAAAGATTCACTGGCCCAGTGGTGCAGGTATAACACACTGTTCAAGCAAGGCTGGAGTCACATGCAAGACTGGGGTTCGGTCTCTAGGCCAGCCTATACATACTGGGCAAGTACTCATGATCTTGCTTGTCTGGGAAGGCTGAGGGGATTGTACCCATTCAGAGTACTTCTCTCTCAACTTTCATGAAAGAGGAAAAAAAAAAAGAATTTGAAAGTCCAAATCATATTAAAAAGCAAATATACTAATTTATAGTAAAAACATGGCAATCTTTTTTTAAAAATTTATTTTTATTTTAACTTTATTTATTTATTTTAATTTGCTCAAAGAGGGACCGAGCGAGAGTAAGAGCAAGAGAGAGGGAAAGTGAGAAAGAAAGTCACCAGATCTGGGATTGTAGTCGGCCACGTGGGAGTCCAGCATCCTTAACCACCATGCCACCTGCCAGCACTGAAAATGGCAATCTTGATAACCAAAATTTTTTAAAGAATTGGGGCCAGCAGATGGTGTGGTGGTTGAGGGTGCTAGACTCCCACGTGGCCAATCTAGGTTCAAGTCCAGGACCTGGCAGCTGTTTTCTCACTCTCTCTTTCTCTCTCTTTCTCACTCTGTCCCTCTGGTCAAATTAAAACAAATAAATAAAGTCAAATAAAAGAATTCTAAAAAATGAATAATTAATTAATTAATTAATTTTTTAAAATTTGCTATAGGGCATGTGTGCTCACCAGAGAAAGAGAGAGAGACATAATGAGAAAGCAAGCCACCAGGTCCAGGACTTGAACCATAGTTGGCCATGTGGGAGTCCAGTGTCTTAACCACTAAGCCACTTGCCTTAAGGATTACTCATTTATTTAATTCCATTGGTTATGGTTATTTATTTATTAAATTTTTTTTTTTTTAAAATTTTACCAGACAGAGACAGAAAGGGAAAGTGAGAAGGCAAGCTGCCAAGTCTGGGACTCAAACCAAGGTTAACCATGTGGGAATCCAGTGCCTTTCACGGTCATGCCATCCGCCAGCCCCCATTTTTTCTTTTTAAGAATGATTATTTTTTTAAAGAATTATTTATTAATTTTATTTATTCATTTATTTTAATTTGACCAGAGAGAGACACACAGAGAAAGAGAGAGAGAAAGTGAGAAAGCAAGCTACCAGGTCCAGGATTCAAACCATGGTCAGCCATGTGGGAGTGTCTAATGTCTTAACCACCATGTCACCCATTGGTCCCAAGAATTACTTTTTTGGGGGCCAGCGGGTGGCATGGTAGTTAAGGAGCTATATTCCCACATGACTGACCATGGTTCAAGTCCCAGACTTGGCAGTTTGCTTGCTCATGTTTTCTTTCTCTTTCTCTCTGTCTCCCTCTGGTCAAAAAAGAATAACAAATAAAATGAAATAAATGAATTAATTTAAAAATATTATTTATTCATTTTTTAAATTTGACCAGAGAGTCAGAGAGAGAAGGAAGGAAAGTGAGAAAGCAAGCCACCAGGTCTGGGACTCAGACTGCAGTACGCTATGTACTGCATTACAGTGTCTTAACCACCATGCCACCTGCTAGCCCTGTGACCAAAATTCTTAAAGTCCATATAATTTGTATATCCCTCCTTTCTCAGCAGACTTGCACAGAAAGTGACGCAATCAGATTTTAGAAAAACGATAACTGAGTCAATCTTTTTCTATATTGCAGCCAAAGTGATTTTTTTCAAGGGACACATCTGAATAGCTCATTGTTTTAAAGCTGTATATCATTCTTTTGGAGAAGATGAGGTTCTCAAACTGCAAGCCAGCCCTACAATGGTCTGGCTACTTCAGTGTGAGAACCAGATAAGAATATGGACTCCGGGGCCACACTTTCATGGTTCAAATCCCCGTGCTATTTAGACATAACATGCCAGTTTCCTCCTCAGTAAAATAGAAATAAAGATAATGCTTATCTCAGAGGATTATGATGAAAAATCAGTGAGTAAACTGCTTTCAACAAAGTCTGGCAAGTACTAAGAACTCAATAAATATTATCTATTATTATCTAAAACCATTGTGCATCCAGTCAAGTCAGCCTTCTTTTCATTCCTCGAGATCTTTTTAGCCTGGTTCTCTGAGAAAATGCTACCCTGTCTGGAAAATTCTCCTTTTACCCACCATTTTATACTGTATAACTCTGAAAGCTCTGCCTCTCTCAGATCTAGGGTTACTTCCTAAGTCATGTCTTCCTCAGGACTCCTCTAGCCCCAGTCTAAGGTTCCCTTTATTCTGTTAACATGGACTCCCTCCAGTTTGTTCCTGGTTCAGGCCATTCTCTGTCTCTAGAGGTTGGTTGTCTCCATGCCTGGCACTTTCTCCCAGAGCCTGGCCTATGCCTGGCACATTGTAGGTTTTCCATACCAATTTGCTTGAATAAAGGTTTGGCTGATGTTTAACCCAGTCTGGAAGGACTCAGGCCAGATTTGGTCTGGGGTGGGGAGAGGACGTTGGAGGGGGGGGTATTTGGACCAAGCTGCTATTTTCTACTTTGGGGACTCAGTTTTCAACCTCCCAGGGTGGACCAACCCCCTTTCTGATTAACACATTCTTCCTTTGCATGTGTTAATGTATCTCATCTGGTTTCTTCAGGACCTCCTAGGCCAAAAGAAAACTCTGCATATCTATGCTCTGTTTAAGTCCACGTTGTTTTTAAAGATTTGCTCTCAGTGGGCATCTTATTTTTCTCATTTCTAAGTTCTGGGAGGAGTGAGATGCGTGTTATCACTCTGTGTATCTCTTTATTATTGACCACGCACTTGGACCCGAATTCTCTCTGTCAGTAGAGACAGCCTGGTGTTTTCTATTTAGGTGGGTGTATGCCACCCTCTCACATGGACACTCTCCTTTCCACACTGAACTTCTAATGTCTGAGCTGGGTCTGTCCTTAGCCCGTGGGCTTCTGCCACTCTGCCCTCCTGGAGGGTCTTGACATAGGGCAGATACTCTCCATGAGAAATACGCTAGGTAGCTATACACTGCCACTTAATTAATAGACGTATGAGATCGAATGTGTTTTTCAATAAATGAAGAGTCCAGCACTGCTCTGAGAATGAACTACTCTGTCTTAAATGGGAATATTAAAACTGCTCCAATGATGAGAGTAATAAACCCAGGAAGTCATCATTACCACTACATGAGTTCACGGCACCATGATACACATGCAAATTCTTCAGTCAGTACCAAGCAAAAGTGACCAGTTAAAAAGATTCTATCCAGTGCTTAAAAAGCCTCCATCAAAAAGAGTCAATGCCATGTGCAAAAATAATTGGTCTACAATACACATCCTGAAACCCTTGAAGCCTGAAAAGCATTGCTCTGAGTTTTCACACTATTTTCACAATGTTGAGATGGAGTTTAGGTCAGAGATGTGGGTGGAAGTGCTACAAAAAAAAGGACCGGCCCAATCCAATGCAGAATTTAGCAGAAGATGAGAAAGAACACAAAACTCTGGTTGAAGAAAGCCTCTCCCTGGGGTATTTCTCGTCCTTTATTTTTACCCCAGATCCAAGACTTGTGGTTAATTCAGATAAGCACTTGACCTTTGTGGGTGCTTATCCAAAGTCAACCTTCCCGTGTCTGAGGGTCACCTGTAACTCATTAATCTCACTCCATTATTGTTTTGCAGGGATGTCTGTTCCATTTAAGATATAAAACTCCTATACAGATAACATGGTAGGTTAATGCACTCACCTTTCATTTCTTGATTGCTGGGTTCAAACCAAACTCAATTCTGTTATGAGTAAGGATTACGTTTTGATATGTTCCCTGTCCCCAGGAGCCATTTGTCTACAGGTCTTCAAATCCTAAAAGGATGTTGCAGGCATCAGCATACTCTTCAGGGCCCTATACAGGAGATTCCAGGGAATAGAATGGCCCAGAGGTTACTGGGTCAGGACTGGAGAGGAAAGAACTATTTAGGGAATCTTGCTGAGTGCATGCTTCTGAGGGTGCTATCAGTCTGTTGCCACTCTCAACTCTTAAGATGAAAACAAGGCCATTATCACTTTTCAGAAAAATAATAAATTGCTTTATATAGAATCGAGTACTGCTATATTGTACTTCTCTACTGCAAGAAATGTGCTAGCAGGCAGTCAGGAAAAAAAAAGGCGCAAACTCTTTTTTGCAGTTTTTCAAACATTATACTTTCTAAGCATTCTTTTGTTTATCATCTAATTTCATTCTCCCTTCCGTTAGGAAATACAATCATCTGTGACAAAAATCGCAGATGTAAATCGAGAGGAAAATGACTACTCAGCTCAAGTATCTACAAGGCAGTATTATATAGTGGATGGTGGACTAGCTATGGAATCAGAGTACCAAAGACAGAATCCTGAACCCTCTACTGAAAGCCTTAGCCTTGCCCGCCTCTGCTTCACCAGCTGTAAAATGGACATCATAAGAGCACCCACCACAAAGAGTTATTGTAGGAATGAAGTAAGATAATGCTATGTAAAGCACTTAGGACGATGTCTAACATATATAGAGGGCTCAGCCAGGTTAGCTATCATTGATACTTAATCTCCCTGATTCATGTTATAGAAACCATGTTATTAAAAAAAAAAAATCTGTGGTTTGGGGCCAGCAGGTGATGCAATGGTTAAAGCGCTAAACTCCCACATAGCTGACAGCAGTTTGAAAATTGGGTCTGGCAGCTTGAAAATCATACCAGGCGAGGGCCAGCAGGTGGCATGGTGGTTAAGGGCACTGGACTCCCACACGGCCAATCATGGTTCAAGTCCCAGACCTGGAGGCTTACTTTCCCACTTTCCCTCTCTCTCTTGCTCTGTCTCTCTCTTGTTAAATTTAAAAAATAAGGAGATACAGAAATAAAAAGTTAAATTAAAAAATCATTCTTTAAAAAAAGAGAGAGAGAGAAAGAGAATCATGCCAGGTGTGTGTGTGTGTGTGTGTGTGTGTGTCCAAAATCCCAGGAGGTAAATGGAGAAGAAGGGATTATGGTGTGGCCTTCCTCGCTCCCTCCTCACCCCCACCGCTGTGGGGGATAATTTCTCATTTTCTGTCTCTCTCTCTCCCTGTGGCAAGAGCATGCGCCTTGTGACAAAAACAAACAAACAAATCTGGATTTTTCTCCAACCACCTGACAAATGACTGAACCCTAAAGGAACACTCATCCTTCCTACCTCCACAGGGTGAACCACTCTTCCATCCCTCATGCCTTTGGAATCCCCGCCAGTTAAAAGCGCAAGGGCGTGGCTGAGGAGTGAGGATGGTGCAGTCCAAATCACCTCACTTCATTCGTGTCAGCCAACTCCTGCAACTGGCCACGCTGTGGCCACCTCAGTTACCCTTGGTGCTAACAAGGAAAGCAACGCACAACACCTCTCACTTTATAGCAAGAAACGGAAAAATGTCCCGTCGATACCTAGTGCTCATCCATGTAAATGCTTTCCGGAGCCCCTTGCTGCTGCTTTTCATGTTCTTCAAGTCGAAGAACCATTTAGGGAAGCCCTGCTGTTCTAGCACCCTAAGGATATTAAGAGGATGCTCCCAGACAGTTGAGAAACAGCTTCTATTTAAGTGGAGCAGGACAAGCCTGGATCTTTGACTAACAATAAGCAGAATCTCTTAATCACAAGCATTCTGAAGTCAGGACAGTGAAGTGCTTAGTGTTTGCCCACTTGCTTTTCTTTCTTTTCACAAATATACCTTGGGAAAGGCACATGCGGGATCTTCTTTCAGGATCTGCTGTTATCTTCCCGTCGGGAGGGCTGGGAGAGAGTCTGCACTTAACTCCTCAGTCCTAGTCTCCACACCAGCAGTGGTCATGAGTTTCTAGAAAGGACAGGTGCAAGAGTGGCAAGCTGATAGAAAAGGGGGACAGAGGCTGTCCCTTGAAATTACATTAGCAGAGAGACCAGCAGATGGCATAATGGTTAGATCACTGTACTTCCACGTAGTCGACTATGGTTCAAGTCTCAGACCCAGCAGCTTAAAATTCACACCAGGTGTGTGTGCGTCTGTGCTGAAAATCCCGAGGAGAATGGAAGAGAAGGGATTGCAGCATGGCCATCCCCTCTGGGGGATGATTTCTTGCTTTCTGTCTCTTTGGCAAGCACACATGCTCTATAGCAAAAAAATCTCTCTGTGAAAAAAAAGAAATTACATTAGCAGAAATATGATGATGATGTTTGTAGGGGTAAATTTGCTGGGCTGATGGAGTTTTTTTTTTTACTTTTCTTTTTCTTTTTTCGTTTTTTTGCTGTAGGACAGAAGCACTTGCCGGAGACAGAAAGAGTAACAGAGGAAGTGAGAAATCAGACTCGAACCATGAAATTGGCCATGTGAGTTCCAGCTGCCTGAACTATCATGCCACCAACTGGCCCCTGATGGAGATTTTTAAGGGCTGGAGCCATTCCCCTACCCAACTATTCTACACTTTGTATTCTTTTTTTGTTTTTGTAAATTTTTGACATAGGACACCTGCCCTCACAGAGGGAGGGAAAGTGAGAAATCACCCCCCCCCCCCCAGGGGGATGGCCATGCTGCAATCCCTTCTCCATTCTCCTCTTGAGATTTTGGGCAAACACCCACACATACCTGGAGTGATTCTTTTTTTAGAATTATTTTATTTAACTTTATATATTTACTCATTTATTTTAATTTAACCAGAGAGGGACAGAGTGAGAGAGACTGGGAAAATAAAAAAGCAAGCTGCCAGGTCCAGGACTCAAACTGTGGTTGGCCATCCAGTGCCCTTAACCACCACACCAGCCACCTGCTGGCCCCACCTAGAGTAATTTTTAAGCCACTGGGTTTGGGACTCTAAGTCTGCACCTAGTACCTACATAGTCATGTGGGATCCAGGACCTTAACCTCCACACCACCTGCTGTCTCCCCCTTTTTTCTGCATGAATATTTTATATAATTGAGAAAAAATAAGCTGCAATATATTAATAACAAATCCAATTAGAAGATAGTTAAAAATAAGTCTTAAAGGGGAGAATTCTATAACTAATTAATCTAATCAAATTAAAATATTTGTAAAAATCATTTTTTTGAGAGATTTTTGCTATACGGTATGTGCACTCTCCAGAGACACAGAGAGACAGAAATCAAGAGATCACAGAGGCCGGCAGTGGCTTGGTGGATAGAGGTGCTGGACTCCTACCTGGTTGACTGTGGTTCGAGTCCCAGACTTGGCGGCTTGCTTTCTCACATTCTCTCTCTTGCTCTCACATTCTCACTCTGTCACTCTCTGGTCAAAATTAAAAATAAAAAAAAGAGAAAAATGAATAAATAAATAAAGTTAAGTAAAATAATTCTTTAAAAAATAAAAAGAAAAGGAAGGAAGAAATCAGCCTCCCCACAAAGGGTTGGCCACACTACAATCCCTTCCCCTCCATTCTCTTCTCGGGATTTTGGGCATGCATGTGCACGCACCCAGCATTAGTCTCAAGTCACTGGGTTCAGGACTCGAACCACAGTAGGCTACGTGGGAGTTTAACAATGTAACCATTATGCCATCTGTTAGTCCCTCGAAGTAATTTTTAAAATTATTTTATTTAACTTAATTAATTAATTAATTATAATTTGACCAGAGAAGAATAGAGTGAGAGAGAGAGAGAGAGAGAGAGAGAGAGAGAAGGGAAAAATGAGAAAGCAAGCCACCAGGTCCAGGACTTGAACTGTTGCTGGCCATGTGGAAGTCCAGCACCCTTAACCACCATGCCAACTGTCAGCCCCAATTTTTTTTTAAATTTTTTTTTACATACAAATAGCCAGCATGGTTTCTTTCATTGAGAGTATATCCTAGATAATCTATTCAAGGAAGATCATCGGTTTGTATTCTAACACCAAACTCTCATTCTCCACACTTTTAGGAAACTTTGCTATGTGATTAAAGTAATCTCATCGACAAGGAAATGTTAGAACAAAGCTGTCCGAGGTATACAAAATGGAGGCATCTAGCTGCCTAGAAAGATGCCTGGCAGGAGAGATGCTCAAAAATATTTGTCGAAGGACACCCCGTGGCCTGATACAGGAACTGGATTCCACATGGCCAATCGTGAAGTTTGAATGTCAGCACTGGTGGCTTGAAAAGCACAATGGAAGTGTGTTCTGAGTGCCCCAGATCCTGATGGGATGGAGAAATAGAGAACGGATTGCAGCGTGACCACTCCCCACCGAGGACTCCTTTCTCCCCCTCTCTGTCTCTCTGGCAAGTGTACACACCCTCTGGAGGAAGTAATTGTTGAACAAACTTCTCCTTTTATGCAAGCTACTAAGGTAAAAGCCCTGGAAAAGGAGCTGCTAACAGAATAAATGTTTTCTATTTTTAGAATTGAAGTTGACCATTAAATATATTTAGAATGACTTCTTTCCCCTTCGTGAAGCAATAAAATGATCCCCATATTGAATACAGAAGTTGCTTAGTAATATGCACCAGTATTTGGCAGACATAGCCTTCTGTTTTTGATATTTCTACAATATCTATTTTATCCATCTTCCTTTAAGAATAGAACCATATATATGTATATGTATGTATATATGCATATATCAATATATACATATTTATTTATTTATTTATTTATTTTTGTAGAGGTGCACATGCACTCACCAGAGAGATATAAAGAAATAGGGAGAGGAGAAAGCACTCCCCATGGGAAATGGTCATACCAATCCCACAATCCCTTCTCCTCCATCTCTTCCTCCTTTCAGAATTTCTGGCACACATGCACACATGTCTGGCATGTTTTTCAAACTACTGGCTTTGAGACTTAAACCAAATGGTTGGCTATGTGAGATACAACTGCCTCAACCACCAGGTCATGGAGCCAGCCCTAGAATCCCCAGTTGCATACATGGCTCCCCAAATGAAGATGATTTACTGTTAACCCTATTCTCTCACAGCTGCCTGTAGGTATATCACTAGGTCTGGCTAATGGGAGGTGAACAGAAGTGATATATACACCTTCCAGATCATGCACTGCAAAGAAAAGGGAGTGGCCTTCATCTCTTCCTTCTCTCCTTCTCACTGCCTGGGGTGCAGGCAAACCTGCACATGCACCCCGTATGATGTCCAAGCCACCAAGGCTGGGACTTGAACCATGTTCTACCATGTGGAAACCCAGCGCGGTAACCACCATGCCATCTGCTAACCCCAAAATTGTGTTTTATAGTGTCTCCAATACCTTAACCTAACCCGTATTTTAACACATATTAACATCATACTTCATTAGGAAAGGAAAACTCTGGTTATTTGAACAAAAACAAGTAGAGTAGAATAAATTACTGAGATATTGATTTATCATATTTTCCCTTTCCTAGTTCAACTACTTCTGAAATAGGTTCATATTTTTGCTGACTCATGAAAGATATGTTGGTCCTGATTTCTTTCTTTCTTTCTTTCTTTCTTTCTTTCTTTCTTTCTTTCTTTCTTTCTTACTTTCTTCTTTCTTTCTTTCTTTCTTTCTTTCTTTCTTTCTTTCTTTCTTTCTTTCTTTCTTCTTTCTTTCTTTCTTTCCTTCTTTCTTTCTCTCTCTTTTTTTTTTTTTTTTTAAATTTCTGGCCCTGGTTTCTAAAGCTGGTAGAAGACAAAGACACTATGAGTGCCAAATCCAATCTAGTGGCTTTTCTTTCTTTCATTTTTTTTTTTTGGTTTTCACCATAGGGTGGTGTGTTCATTGGAGAGAGCAAGATAAAGAGACACAGAGAGAGGGAAAGTACGAAATCACCCTTTAGGGTGGATGGCCATATCACAACCCTTTCTCTTCCATTCTCATCTCAGGATTTTGGGCACATACGCACGTGTGCAATTTTCTGCTCTTTTTTTTTTTTTTTTTTTTGAAAGGTTTTTTTGAAAGGTTTTGCCATAGGGCGCGTGCTCTTGCCAGAGAGACAGAAAGCAAGAAATCAACCCCCCAGGGGGGATGGCCACGCAGCAATCCCTTCTCCTCCATTCCCCTCTCGGGATCTTGGGCACGCACGCACACGTGCCCGGCATGAGTTTTAAGCCACTGGGTCCGGGACTCGAACCGTGGTCGACTACATGGGAGACCAGCGACATAGCCATTATACTAACTGCTGGTGCCAACACATGCGTGTGATTTTCAAACCACCAGGTTCAGAACTCAAACTGCAGCTGGCCATGACAAAGTCCAGCACCTTAGCTGGCCCTACTCCCTGTCTTTTTAGGGTTTGTTTGTTTTTTAAATAGACTATGAGCTAAGAATAGTTGTAGCAGTTTCAAATGTAGGAAAATAATAAAAAAAAGAAAATATTTTTCAGCATGTGAAAATTATAGGATAATTCAAATTTTAGTGTCCATTAAAAAATGTGATTGGAATATGGCCACATTCATTCATCTAAATATTATTTGTGCCTGCTTTCAAGCACAGCTGAGTAGTTACAACAGAGATTTTATACAGAAAAAGTTTGATAACCTCTGATCTATAATCTCTTTCTTATTGTTTTAGTGGAAGGTAGATATATATTATTTGAAGTGCTCCCCTTCACTTAAGAGTTTCAAACTGTATAATAGAATATTATTATGCATTAAGAATTTTCTCAAATATCTGACTTTAATCATGAAGGCTTTATTATTATTATTATTATTATTATTATTAAATTTGCTATAGGGCATATGCACTCGCTGGAGACAGAGAGCCTGAAAGTGAGAAATCACGCCCCAGGGGAATGACAACACTGCAGTCCTTTCTCCTCTATTCTTCTATTGGGGATTTGGACATGCACACACATGTGCCTGGCATACCTTTCAAACTGCTGGGTCTAGGACTTGAACAGTGTAGTTGGACATGTGGGAATTAGATGCCTTAATCCCTGGCTGGCCCTTATGAAGACTATTTAACTGATGAAGGAGCTAGAAAGCAGCAATGGCTAAATTGTGTTGTTAGTGTTCCTGTGAACAATATTTCCTGGATGTTGATGACTAAACCTTCAGTCCCGCGTACAGCTGCACTTCATGTGGTATCGGTTGCAAGCCCTGTTGATAAATGCTGCCTTTGTCATGCTTCTTGTGACTCTCTCCACAACTACATTCCCAAAAGCCATATTATTCAGTTCCTTAATAATTATAGACCAGGGGCCGGCAAGTGGCGTGGTGGATAGGGGCGCTGGATTCCCACATGGCTGACCATGGTTCGAGTCTCAGACCTGGTGGCTTGCTTTCTCACTTTCTCTCTCTCTCTCTCTCTCTCTCTCTCTCTCTCTCTCTCTCTCTGTGTGTGTGTGTGTGTGTGTGTGTGTGTGTGTGTCTTTCTGGTCAAATTAAAATAAATAAATAAAATGAAGGAATAAATAAATAATTAAATAAATAATTCTTTAAAAAAATAATAATAATTATAGACCAAACTTCTGCAATAATATTCAAACTGGCCTTTCTGTATCCAATCTCTCCCCTTCTCATTCCTCCTCTGTCACTAAAAGGAAATTCATTAAAAAAAAAAAAATACATAGGGGGCCAACAGGTGGCATGGTGGTTAAGGGTGCTGGACTCCCACATGGCCAACCATGGTTCACGTCCCTGACCTGGTAGCTTGCTTTCTTGATTTCTCTCTCTCTCTCTGTCCCTCTCTTCTCTGGTCAAATTAAAATAAATAAATAAAGTTAAATAATACTTATTTTTTAAATTACATAGCTAATTCCAACATCTAATTACACAGTACATTGCCCATCTCAAAAATTTCAATCCTTTCACTGCTTTCAGAATAAGATCCAAACTCTTTAGATTGGCATTTCTGATTCTTCTTGGTTTGTTTTCTTAATTTTTAAGAATAATTTTATTTACATTTATTTATTTATTTACTTATTTATTTTTAATTTAACCAGTGAGGGGCAGGGTAAAAGAGAGAGAGAAAGTGAGAAAGTAAGCCTCGAGGTGCGGGACTCAAACCCCAGTTGGCCATGTGGGAGTCCAGTGCCCTTAACCACCACACTGCCTACCACCCCAGGCTTGTTCTTATTCTATGCTCTATCCAAACTGAACCATTCCTTTTCCTGTATACCTCTGCAGGACAGGTCCTGGTCTCAGTTAATCATCTTTACCTCTGTTCACAGCATGATCTCTTGCCTCTAACCCTAATCCTTCTCCCATCCCTACAAATTCAAATGCCTTTTTTTAGAATTATTTTATTTAACTTGACTTAGCTGTTTATTTATTTATTTTAATTTGACCAGAGAGGGATTAGATGAGAGAGAGAAAGAGCAAGAGAGAAAGTGAGAAAGAAAGCCTCCACGTCCAGGAATTGAACCATAGTCAGCCATATGGGAGGGTAGCATCCTTAACCACCACACCAACTGTCGGCCACAATTTTTTTTTAAGGCCAAATTCCAATGCTAAGTCTTTCATAAAGACATGTAATTTTTTCTTTTTCTATTTAGAGAGAAAGAGAGATTTTTGCCATAGGGTATATGTGCTCACTAGAGAGACAGAAAGTGATAAATCACCTCTTGGGGGGGATGGTCACACCGCAATCCCTTCTCCTCCATTCTCCTCTTGGGATTCTAGGCATGCATGCACATGTGTCCAGCATTTGTTTTAAGCAGTCAGGTCCAGGACTGGAACTGCAGTCAACTATGTGGGAGCCCAGCTACATAGCCATTATGCCATCTACTGGTCCCAAATATATGTAGGATTTTTTTAAGAATTATTTTATTTAACTTTATTTATTTATTTTTAATTTGATGAGAGAGGGACAGAGAGAGAGAGGGAGAGCGAGAAAGCAAGCAACCAGATCCAGGACTTGAACTGTGGTCAGCCATGTGGGAGTCCAGTGCCTCTAACCACCATGCCACCTGCTGACCCCCTCTTTTCTTTAAAAAAAAAAAAAAAAAAAAAGAACTGCTTATTTTATTTTATTTGTTATTATTATCATTTATTTTTAAATTTGACCAGAGAGAGAGAGAGAAAGAGAAAGTGAGAAAGCAAGCCGCCAGGTCTGGAACTTGAGCGTGGCTGGCCACGTAGGAGTCCAGTGCCTCAAGCACCACACCACCTACAGGCCCTGCAAATCGATGTAATTCTGACCAGCCTACTGAGAGTCACATCTTCATCTCCTCACCAGAAAGATGGGAAATTGGAGGTTGCAGTTCCATCAAAATTGCATGTATCCCCCAAATTGACTGCATTCCCTAAAGTAAAATTAATGTGTCTTAGAAGAATCAAAATTATTTTAGAAGAATGGTGAATGAATGATGCCACATAAGAAGAAGGCCATATAGATTGTATTTGCACATACTTAATTGTTGTAAGTACAGGACCAAAAATGTTCATCATTTTTCTGTCACTTTGTGTTTTTTTTTTGCCTCTTTAGTTCTGCCTCCTGCTTTTTTTCCCCTGTGACTTCTTTTTTTAAATTTAATTTTATTTATTATCATAATCTTTTTATATTATATTGAATCACATATATCTTTACAGTGTATTACATTTTTTTTCCCAACATAACTACCAGACATATCCATCAAGAATAAGACATTACTGGGGACCAGCAGGTGGTGTGGTGGTTAAGGTGCTGGACACTCCCACATGACTGACCACGGTTCAAGTCCTGGACCTGGTGGCTTGCTTTCTCACTTTCTCTCTCTCTCTCTTTGTCTCCCTCTGGTCAAATTAAAAAATAAATGAATGAAAAAATAAAATAAAATAAAATAATTCTTAAAAAATAGAAAAAGACATTACTATCCACATCATCATCATCAAATAGCTTTTCATTATTTTTTTCAGATTATTATTATTATTCTCTATTCTCATTGTGTTTTTTAATAATTATTTATTTTATTTATTCATTCATTTTATTTTTTAGTTTGACCAGAGAGAGACAGAGGGTGAGAGTGAGAGAGAGAGAGGAATTGAGAAAGCAAGCCACCAGATTCAGGACTTGAACCCTGGTTGGCCATGTGGGAGTGTCCAGCGCCTTAACCACCACGCCATCTGCTGGTCCCCTCATTGTATTTTAAGACAGTCAATCACTAGATATCATTTGGCTTGTATAAAGAATTTACCGAACATGAAATACTTCTCAGACCAATCCAGTTGAGAATATTATACATTTTATCACCAACAGGTAAAAAACCATTTCTGTGTCCCACTAATGTCATGCCTCTCTATTTGTTCTCTTACTGTCCTTCTCTATACTCTTCCCTTCTCCCCCTACCTCATTCCACACTGTCTTCAGCATCCATAACTATTTTCACCACTTTTATGCCCTCCAATATTTCGATCTCTACCATATCTCTTCCATGTTCTCTTCTTTGTTGGCATATAGTCACTCATAGTATCCTCTAATGATGTTTTGTATTTCTGTTATATCTGTTGTAATGTTACCTGTTCCATCATGTATTTGACTTATCTGGTTTCTTTCTTCTTCTTTATTAGTCTAGCTAATGGTGTGTCAATCCTGTTTATCTTTCCAAAGAACCAGCTTTTGCTTTCATTTAGCTTTTGTATAGTTCATTTATTTTTTATTTCATTTATTTCTGCTTGAGGCTTCATGATTTCTTTTCACTTGACATTTTTGTTTTGTTTTGATTTGTTTTTCCAATTCCCTGAGGCATGATGTTAGGTTGTCTATTTGCCACCTTTCCATCTTTTTTCTTATGTGCACTAATTACTATGAATTTCCCTCTTAGGATTGTTTTTTGCCATGTCCCATACATTATGGAAACTCCTCCTGCTTTTTTCTTTTAAAAGAAATATTTTTATTTTATTTTAACTTTATTTATTTATTTATTTTAATTTGACCAGAGAGGGACAGAGTGACAGAAAGAGAGAGAGAGAGAAAGTGAGAAAGCAAGCCACCAGGTCTGGGACTCAAACTATAGTTGGCCATGTGGGAGTCCAGAGTCCCTAACCACCATGCCACCTGCCAGCCCCAAAATAAAAATAATTATTTAAAATTCCCATGGACCAGGACCAGCAGTTGGTGTAATGGCTATGTCACTGAACTCCCATATAGTCTACCGTGGTTCAAGTCCCAGACCCGGTAGCTTAAACTCATGCCAAGGGCCTGTGCATATGTGCCCAAGATCGCATGAGGAGAATGGAGGAGAAGGGATTGCAGTATAGCCATCCCCCCCTGGCAGGTGATTTCTCATTTTCTGTCTTTCTGTCTGTTTGTCTCTCTCTGTCTTTCTGGCAAGTGCACGCACCCTATAGTAAAAATTTCTTTTAAAAAAAAAATCTCATGGACCTAGAATTTTATTTTTTTCTTTTTCTTCTTAAGAATTATTTTATTTAACTTTATTTATTATTATTATTTTCCAGTTTGATCAGAAAGAGACAGAGAAACAGAGAAAGGGAAAGTGAGAAAGCAAGCTACCAGGTCCGGGACTTGAACTATAAGTCAGCCATGTGGGAGTCCAGTTCCTTTAACCACCACACCACCTGTCAGCCCTCCCAGAGTTTTCTATTGTTGGTCTGGTGCTTTTTTTGTTTTTCCTGCTATTTGTTCTGTATCTTCTGATGTTTGAAACATCCTCCAAAAATAACAACACATCGCTGAACCTTTTGTCCAATGTTCCTAAATTTTGAAAAATTAGTCATATACAAACAATATTTGTGTGTCATAGAGCCATAGCCTCTTTTTTCTTTTTAAAGGATTATTTATCTAATTTTATTTGTCATTATTATTATTATTATTATTTTATTTGACCAGAAAGAGACTGAGAAAGAGGAAAAAAAAAGGGAAAGTGAGAAAGCAAGCCACCACATCTGGGACTCAAACTGCAGTCAGCTATGTGAGAGTCCAGTGCCTTAAGCACCATGACACTTGTTGGCCCCAAGCCATAGCCGTTTTTTTAAGGATTTTATTTTACTTTATTCATTGTCATTATTATTATTATTATTATTATTATTATTATTATGAAGTTCACCAGAAAGAGAGAGAGAGAAGGAAAATGAGAAAGCAAGCTGCCAGGTCCAGGACTTGAACCATGGTCAGCTATGTGGGAGTCCAGCTGTCTTAACCACTATTCCACTTGCCGGCCCCATCATAGCCTCTTGATAACATAAAATTAAAAAGAAGAGCTTTCAATGACTTTCAGAAGTCAACCAACTTTTCTCTTTAACCAACCAAAACATGAACTTTACTTAAATTCCTCTTTTTCTTAAGAATTTTTAAAAGAATTATTTTATTTAACTTTATTATCATTATTATTTTTAATATTTCCAGAGAGAGACACACAGAGAAAGAGAAAAAAAGTGAGAAAGCAAGCCTCCAGGTCCAGGACTCGAACCATGGTAGCTCATGTGGGAGTCCAGCATCCTTAGTCCAGCACCCTTAACTACCACAACACCTGTCTGCCCCAATAATTATTTATTTAATTTTATTTATTATTATTTAAAATTTTTCTATAGGGCATGTGTGCTTACCAAAGAGAGAGAAACAGAAAGGGAAAATGAGAAAGCAAGCCACCAGGTCTGGAACCTGAACTGTGGTTGGCCATGTGAGAGTCCAGCACTTTAACCACCACACCGCCTGCTGGCCCCCTAAATCCCTCTTTCTATTTTAAGAATTATTTTATTTAATTTTATTCATCGTTATTATTATTTTCTTTTAATTTGACCAGAGTGAGACAAAGAGAGAGAGGAAAAGTGAGAAAGCAAGCTGCCAGGTCTGGGACTTGAACCACAGTCAGTCATGTGGGAGTCCAGTGCCTTAACGACCACACCACCTGCCGGCTCTCCCTAAATCCTTCTTTCTTTTAAGAATTATTTAATTTTATTTATTCATTCATTTATTTTAATTTGACCAGAGAGTGAGAGACACAGATAGAGAGGAAAAATAAGAAAGCAAGCCACCAGGTCTGGGGCTCAAACCATGGTCAGCCATGTGGGCATGTTCAGCACCTTAACCACCGCACCATCTGCTGGGCCCCCTAAATCCCTCTTAAAATGAATTTTTTCTCAGGTTTATTGAGGTTTAGTTGACAAATAAAAAGTGTATATATTCAGGTTGGCCTTGTGGTCTGGTGGTTAAAGCAGTCAGATCCCAGGTGGCTGGTCACGTGGTTTGAGTCCCGAATTTGGTTTGTGTCTCAACAGCTTGAAAAACATGCTGGGCCTGTGTGCCTGCATGCTCCAAATCCCATTAGGATGGAAAAATGGAGGAGAGAGGATTGCAGCGTGACCACATGTCATTGTGGGGTGCTTTCTCTCTCTCCCTCCCTCTTTCTCTCTGACTCTCTGATGAATTAATGCACTCTCTGCCCCCCAAAAAAGAGTATATGTTCACCGTGTATGACACGATGATTTGATATGCACATTTTGCATATATGTGAAATAATTGCCAAGTCTCTGGATCTGGGACTCGAACTGAGCAGTTGACCACGTGGGATCCAGTGCCTTAATTTCTACGCCACCTGATGGCCCTCTCCCACACTTCAAAAAAAGTTTCTTTCTTCATGAGAGAGAAAGACAGAAAGAGAGGAGATAAAAAAGATCCCCTGATGGGGTCTTGTCACACTGATTTCCCCTTCCAGTCAGTCACGTTCACAGGCATGCCTCTGGGGGCACCCAGCATGGTAAGGTCAACACAGGAACTGAACCCAGGACCTTCCCATGTTGCTCTAGTATTGCATAGCAGTACCTACCACCTCTGCCACTACCATTGGGTCTGTATGTCCTTTTCTTCTGCGAAGGTGACTACATTGGCTGTCAGGTGGCCATGTGACTAATTTCCAGCCAATGAAATGGGAACAGCAGAAATCCCGTGTGCCACTTCCAGGCCTGGCTCATAACATACTCCCGTTCTCACTCTTCTGTACTCTTCCTCCCAGCTGGCTGTGCTGAAGAAGCCACAGTGTGAGGATGCCAGAACCTAGGTCAGCCTGGTACCCTAAGTGCATACAGGAGAGCTCCTGACAGTCTGTTCATCTTCTGGGACTTGAACTCTGACGTGAGCAGGAAACAAAGTTTCATTGTTTTGAGTCCTCGCTTATTGGATCTATTCATTACTGCATCCTTGTCTACCCCCACCACACATGAAACTAGAAATGACTTTGAGGGACCAGCAGTTGGCATAATGGCTATGTCACTGGACTCCCATGTAGTTGACCACGGTCTGAGTCCCAGACTCGGTGGCTTAGATTCACACCAGGCACATGTGCGTAGCCAAGATCTCAAGAGGAAAATGAAGGAGAAGGGATTGTGGCGTGGCCATCCCCTCTGGGGGATGATTTCTCACTTTCTGTCTCTTTCTCTGTCTTTCTGGCGAGTGCACACACCCTATAGCAAAAACCTCTCTAAAAAAAAGACTTTTGAGGGCCAGCAGTTGACGTGATGGTTAAGGTACTGGACTCCTACATGGTTGACTGAGGTTTGAGTCCTGGACCTGGCAGCTTTACAAATTATGTGGAGCGTGTGTGTGTGTGTGTGCGCGCGCGCGCCCGTCTTATATTTCAACCCAAAGTGATTTTTTTAAAAAGAATTTTAAAATGTTTCTTTCTTTCTTATTATTATTTCCCAGTTTGGTCAAAGAGTGAGAAAGGGAAAGTGAGAAAGCAGGACATCAGGACTGGGACTTGAACTGTGGTTGGCCATGTGGGAGTCCAGTGCTTTTAACCACCATGCCACCTGCTGGCCCTTCCAAAGTGATCTTTTTAAAAGAATTATGTATTTAATTTCATTTATTATTATTATTTTTTAATTTGGTATAGAGCACATTTGCTCATTAGAGAGAGACACAGAGAAAAAGGGAATGAAAGCAAGTCGCCAGATTCGGGACTCAAACCACGGTCAGTCAGCCTTATGGGAGTCTAGCATCTGAACTACCATACCGCCTTCTGTCCCCACAAAGTGATTTTTTAATCTCAATAGAAACTTCAAACAAAATGCTTATTATACAAACTGGAACACTAGTAGTGTCGACTATGTTCAAAACATGTACTTTTATTTTTATATAGTATTCACAATCATCATTATGGGAAGAAAATCCAAATGTGTCAGTTTAATTTCATAATTGGAAGTACATACACAATTAGAAACGGAATGCTCAAGCCATTCAGTGAAGTGGAGGTTAAGGCGGCTGGATTCTCCATGGCCGACTCTGTGGTTCGAATCTCAGACCTGGTGGCTTCAAAATTACACCAGGTGCATGTGCCCCAAAGCCCCAAGAGGATAATGGAGGGGAAAGGATTGTTGTGTAGCCATCTCCCCAGGGGAGATAGGAAATTAATTATCTCTCTCTCTATCTCTGTGTCTCTGGCAAGCATATGTGCCCTGTAGCAAAAACACAAAAATGAGAAAAGAATTTTACAAATCAGAGCAAATACTTAGAATTGAAAGTGCCATATGCATAATTGTATTCCTAGCAAATGTTTAAAACATTTTTCACCCATGTGTTTCAGACTTCTTTTTACCTCTTTTATATTTCAGGCTTCTTAGAGTGGGTGGGTTAAGGTTTTCATCATAAATCATCTTGTGTTCAAGTGGAAAGAATTCATCCTATCTCAGGCACAAGATTCTGCAAACCCCCTCATCACAAACTCCCTTTTCAGGTCAGCAGGGTGCCGTCAGCCCTAACAATCATTTTCTATTTCTTTCTAAATATAAATACAAGGATTTATTGCACAGAGCACCTCTCCCACAATTGGATTGCAGTGGGTATTCCCAGATCTTATAGACACCTGAACGTCTTAGACCTCCTCACACAGGCAGAAATCGTCAAACTGAAAGCTAACTAGAAGAGAAATTTGGTTTGTGTCCAATGGCAAATTAAAAGAAAATGTAATGTTTAAAAGTTAGTAAACAGGAATATACCCTCAGGTTTTCATAATTAACAAGGCAGTACATTTAAATGTACCTATTAAGGGGGAAAAAAGCACCGCACTCCTTGTTGAAGCAATGGTGTAGGTGGGGAGGGTACGCACCCCAATACTCACTTCTCTAAAATGAATATCACTCAGATTACAAATTAAAATAATAACCAATTCCACACAGGTAGACTAATTGTTCTCGCAGTTGTACTTCTCATTTGGTGTTTATGGGAAGCACTTCAGAATGACTTAATATGATTTTAATGGCTGTGGGAGAAGAAGGCAGAATGCCGGGAGAAAGGAACAAAGGGAAATGCAGCCCAGAACCACCCACACTGCAGCAGGTGGGCGCTGAGGTCTGCCACAGGCGTGTGCGACCTGGGCCGGAGCCCAGAGACGGGAGCCCTGTACCTGCAATGTGTGGCTCCCGTGCGTTGCTTTTCAGAGATCCAGGACCTGCCGCTCACACAACCACACACTCGGGATTCACAAGAACTTAAAGTAAGAGAAAGTTACAGGCATTTACAAGTAGTCGCTACAAGTCTGAGGTACTACTTAATGTATGCTAACTACACTTCCCAAGGGTGAGGAGGGACAAAATATTCTATTCAAGTATGTCTTCATTTATTATTTAGTGCAGAATGTTTCCAGCACACTAGCGCTGGCTCTAGCTCTGAGGCAAGGTCTGAGGAGGAGCTGGAACATGAATAAGGCAGATTGGTTCCCCTATCCTCACAGTGGGCCTGTACAGTGCTTAGATTTTGGAAATCAGGGTAAATTTCCATTTTACGCACTGATCAAAACACCATCAAGGGGCAGGCGGGTGGTGTGGTGTTTTGTTTAGTTTTGTTTCATAGAGGTTTTGTTATAGGGCATGTGCGCTCACCAGAGAGACAGAGGCAGAGAGAGAAAGTGAGAAAACACCCCCCAGGGAGGATGGCCACACTGCAACCCCTTCTCTTCCAGTCACCCCTTGGGATTTGGAGCATGCACACACATGCACCCGGCATGAGTTAGTGGTGTGGTGTTTAAGGTACTGACTCTCACATGGCTGACTGTGGTTCGAGTCCAGGGACCTGGTGGCTTGCATTCTCACTTTCCCTCTCTGCTTCTGGTCAAATTAAAAGATAATAAAATTAAATAAAATAATTATTCTTTAAAAAGATTGAAATTTAAAACACTTTCTTATTTAAATTTCCTATCTCATTCATTTGGTCAAAAAATATTTAGTGAGCAAGCATTATGGACGCACCAAGACATGCTTTGGCAGGAACCAGGTGAGGTTCAGCCTGCGTCAGACCCTCAGTTATTGGCTTCTGAAACTGGATCATTCCAAGGAACTATTATCTTTTCTTTTTTTGGTTTAAAGTTTTGTCCTTCCTTCCTTTCCTTCTTTCTTTTTAGGTGAAAGAGAGAGAGAAAGAAAGAGAGAGAGGCACCCTCAACAGGGTCTTCATATCGGGTCCACCTCCCCCGAGCCCTGCAGCCAGCCAGGACTATAGGTACACCCTGGGCATGCTTGGGAACCCGGAGACGTCCCACACGGCCTCCATCCCCGCTGCTGCCTGTGCCACCCTACTGGGCCTGGATTACATCTTTAATGGCTAGTGTCTTCCACATGGTAGTCATTCTAGCAACGTCTATTGAGTGAATTTTAAAAATGAATGCACTTCAGGAATTACATATTTTGTATTACTTGTTTTTTAACCCCCAGTGCCATTCACTTTGGCATTTTGCTATTTTGTATTTAATGAATTTACTGTTCCAGGTGAATGCCAAGCAAAAGTAAAAAGTTCTTAGATCAGATTTCCTATCTTTTTTTTTTTTTTTTTTTTTTTTTTTTCAGTTTTTGCTATAGGGCGCTCATAGGGGCAGGGTGGGGAGAGAAAGAAAGCGCTCCCCAGCTGTGATAACCACAATCCTTTCTCCTCCATCCTCTCAGGATTTGGGGCACACGTGCACATGTGCCCGAAGCATTCCTCAAGCTGCCAGGTCCAGGACTCAAACCATGTAATCAGCTAGGTAGGATCCAGTCATCTTAACCACTGTGTCACTGGCTGGTCCCAGATATGTCATCTTTACCATTCTCTTCTCTCCAAAAGCTTTGCAGAGTACGAGGCATATAGCAGCTACTCAATAAAAATGCTAACTGAAAATGTTCACATGATCACACCCTATGTGTTCCTGTTGCCATACGTTACTCCCTAACTGCTCTCCCTGTCCTCCACATTCCTCTCTGCTACTCTCATTCTTACCCATTCTTTTAAAATGTGCTTATTTATTTTTTCTATGAGCAAGGGAGACAGAGAGGCAGCACCTCGACAGCGTCTTGATGTCTACACCCACCCCTAGCTTCATGCCTAGGTCATGGGCATGTGCATGCCTCGCATTCTCAGAAAGACCTCCGAAAGTGAACCTAGAGTCTCTCCACGTGGGTCAGCTTCACCGATTGTCATGTGTCACTACTGCCCCACCATCCCTTCTTACTCATTTTTAAAAATAATTATTTTAGTTCTATTCATCATCATTATTTTTTCTAATTTGACCAGAGATAGAAATAAAGAGAGGGGGAAAGTGAGAAAACAAACCACTGAGTCCAGGATGCAAACTGCTGTTGAGCACGTGGAAGTCTAGCACATTAACCACTATGCCACCTGCCAGCTCCTCACTCCTTTTTTTAAACAATTATTTTATTTAACTTTATTTATCTATCTATCTATCTACTTATTTATTTATTTTAATTTGATCAGAAAGGGATAGAGAGAGAGAGAGAGAGAAAGAGAAAAAGTCACCAGATCCGGGCCTCGAACCACGTCAGCCGTGTGGGAGTTCAGCACCTTTCACCACACCACCTGCCAGCCCCGCTTACTCATTTTTAGACCTGACCAATGGCATATTCCATTCTTTCTAGAGACCTTCTGTGTGTTTTAGCACATCCCCACCCAGGACCTATTGTCTCTAGCCCTTATCACTTGTTATTTTGTGACATCTTTTGTATCCTGCCTTACTTCCTGGCTAACTTCCTTTCTATGTGTGTCTCCAGTCGCTGTGTTGGGAATGCTGTTTGCCCCTCGAGAACCACCCCTCTCCTCTTCTCCACAGTGCTCTGTGACAGGTAGCTGGTCGCTGGCCTTTGTGGACTACACATACCCACAGGTTCCCTAATTGTCTGGCTTTTTGTCCAACTTAGGCAGAAATCAGAGGGTGGGTGGAGGGAGTGTGCAGTGCGGTTGCCCCGTCCTCTCCAATTCCAGACAGACGCAGCTCCTCTCCCATGGCTACGGCTCACACTGGCTTCCAGTATCTGCCCCTTCCCTTTGCCTTTTCAGGTTTAGGGATGATCATGGCTCCCCAGTGTTGCTGGCCCCTGTGCTTCATCATCTCTCATGGTTCCCCGAATGCGGGGAGAGAACGCATAGTCTCTTCTCAAACTCTTCCCACTCCCCACTTCCCACTCCCCGTGCTTGAGTGCATCATCTGTTCCCTGCCTGTCTCTCACCGCCAGAGGCAGCAACCCTGGATTCTCCTTGGGTATTGCCAGGGGTTGCACCTCTAGCAGCCCCCACAGCATCCAGCTCATTGTGGGTGCTTAGTAAGCATGTATTGAAGAAATAAAACCAAGCATAAAGTACCACACTGAAATAACATTTTATAATTCACAGAAGAAAAAAAACCAATCTCTATGTATTGTGGTTCCTCAACTAAAAAGAAGAGTCAAGAAGTTAGACAGTGGCCACAGTAAAACACAACTTTCTATGGGGCGGGCCCCTAGGGAAGGTTACTGGTTTGCATGGGAGACCAGCCTAGCCCGTGTGAGTCCATGGTCTAGGCAGGCTGAGGTTGGGGTGAACCATGGCATCAGGACTCTGTCAGAGTATCTCTGTTTCTTTCTCTGTTGTCTGGCTCTTTGGTTCACAAAATAAATGTTTCCCTGAAGACTTTTTAAAATTCACCTCCTAGGGCCAACAGGGATGTGATGGTTGGGGTGCTGGACTCCCACATGGCCAGTTGCAGTTCAAGTCCCAGACCTGGTGGCTTGTTTTCTCAATTTCCCTTTCTCTCTCTATGGTCAAATTTTTAAAAATAATAGTAAATAAAATAAGTAATTCTTTTTTAAAAATTGTATCTTTATCTAGTACTTATATATAACTAAGAATAGTGCTCACCATTTCTTTTTTAAAATTTTTAAATGAATTATTTATTCATTTATTTCATTCCATTTGTTATCATTATTTTTAATCTGACCAGAGAGAGACAGAAAGAGGAAGCATGAAAGTAAGCTGCCAGTCCAGGACTCAAACCACAGTCGGCCATGTGGGAGTCTAGCACCCTTAACCACCATGCCACCTGCCGGCCCCAATGTTCGCCATTCCCTTTGTTCTCATGGTGTTTCACCTTGAATCTATATTTATTATATTAATAAGTTAAAACAATTTCTATATATTTTTAAAAGAGTATCTATTTGGGGCCAGCATGTGGCGTGGTGGTTAAGGTGCTGGAATTCCCACATGGCCGACTGTGGTTCAAGTCCTGGACCTGGTGGCTTGATTTCTCTCTCTCTTTCTGTGGCCAAACTCATGTGAAATAATAATAATAAATAAATAAAATAAAATAATGCTTTTAAAAAAGTATCTATTTAATTTTATTTATTATGACTACTTTTTAATTGCCCACAGAGAGACAGAGAGAGAGAGGAAAGGAAAGTGAGAACACAAGCCGCCAGGTGCAGGACCTGAACAGCTGTCAATCACATGGGAGTCCAGCACCTCAACCACCTTGCCATCCACCGTCTCAAAATAGTTTCTATATTTAAACTTACTCTTATTATAATTATTTTTAGTTTGCTATAGGGCATGTGCACTCACCAGAGGAGAGAGAAAGAAAGTGAGAAATCACCTCCCTCGCGGGGGGGGGGCGGGGGGGGGGGGCGCCATAATCCCTTCTCCATTCTCCACTCAGGATTTTGGGCACACACACAAATGCAACCTGGCGTGTTTTTCAAGCCTGTAGGTCTGGGACTTGAACTGTGCAGTCAGCCATGTGAGACTAGCAACTTTATCTTCCATGCCACCTGCTAGCCTCTAAACCTATTTACTCTTCCTGGGAAAAAAATTGGTTGGACTCAGATCAATTGGGGTAGTTGAACTGAAATTTCCATTCTTCTCTTCTTTTTCTCCTTTTTCTCTTTTTCACTTTTTTTTAAAAAGAATTTCTTTACCGATGGACCTATCCTGTCAGAATCTGCTCTTCCCCACTCCCAGTCTTGACATGTTTTTCTGGACACGTTTTTGGATACTCAATTGGTAAAAACTAAGTAAGTCTAATGAAAAGACAAACTGTCAATCTCTTCAGAAAGCCCCAGCTTTTGCAGGTACTTATCTAGTCCCTATTCTACTGAACATCAAGGTGCCACCTGACAAAGGCCTATCACGCGTGGTGAGAAAATACGTGTTAGCTCTGTGAAGTGGAGATAAAAAGGATAGGTGTGCACAGATAACCTCAGGAACAAGTTAGATAACTCCCTGAGCAGTGATCTTTCTGAAGGGCGGAGACTGGCACCCCGTGTAAGTTAATGCAGATACAAGCAGCCTGGTTTTTCTCAGTGGTCTTTTTTTAACACAGTCTCCTGAATCCTGTCTTTTAGTCTCAGGATGGCCTAGCACCATGCAATACATGTTCCTCCCATCTTTTCCCTGAGTAGCACCACTATCTGAGTAGCAGCCTTTTAGCATAACTGTTATTGTTCTCCCAGAACAAAGTTGCAATTAGTGGGAACCAGCAGTTAGTGTAATGGCTATGTCGCTGGACTCCCATGTAGTCGACCGCGGTTCGCGTCCCGGACCCGGTGGCTTAAAACTCACACCGGGCGCATGTGCGTGTGTGCCCAAGATCCCGAGAGGAGAATGGAGGAGAAGGGATTGCGGCGTGGCCATCCCCCCTGGGGGGTGATTTCTCGCTTTCTGTCTCTATGTCTCTCTCTGTCTGTCTGGCGAGTGCACGCGCCCTATAGCAAAAACCTCTCAAAAAAAAAAAAAAAAAAAGTTGCAATTAGTGACTTTATAGTTAATATTCCAAAAGAAACTACTGTTTCAGTAAGGTGTTTGGTCAATGAGTAGCAATAGCAGGTTGATTTTGGTAGGAATGCCAGGGTCTTCCAGTTCAAAGTCTGGAGCCAGGCAGCAGTACAGTGGTAATACAACTAGACAATTATGGGAGAGGTGCTGGGTTCATATTCTGAAACCCCCCCACTGCCACCCCAAGCAAACTGGTGCACACATGTATCCACGATCCAAGCCAGTTCAATCTGATGGCAGTAGGTGCCTTCTTGGAGTGCCTCTCTCTCTCTGACTTTCTCGTGAAATTGAAATAAATAAACAAACAAAAAATAAACCTTAGCAATGGTATAGCCAGATTGAAAATTGCAACCATCCAGGGCCAGCAGATGGCATAGTGATTAAGGGCGCTGGACTCCCACATGACTAATCACAGTTTGAGTCCAGGACCTGGCGGCTTCCTTTCTTACTTTTCCTCTCTTTTTCTCTCATTCTCACTCTCGCTCTGTCCCTCTCTGGTCAAATTAAAAATAAATAAAATAATTCTTTATAAAAAAAGAAAATTAACTTTGAGGGATTAAAAAAAAAAAAAAAAAAAGGCAAAATTGGGCCAACTGGTGGTATGGTGGTTGAGTCAGCTGGATCCCACATGACTGCCCAGTGTGAGTCCCAGATCCAGCACCTGGAAAAACACACAAAGGACTTGTGTGTGTGTGCCACAAATCCCCAGAATCCCTAGAGAACGGAGGAGAAGGGATTGCAGTGTGGCCATCCCTCCTGGGGAATGCTTTCTCACTTTTCCTCTTTTTGTGCTTCTCCCTCCCCCCACCTCTTGCATGCACTCTATAGCAAAAATTAAAAAAAAAAAAAAAGATGGGATCAACAGGTGGCATGGTGGTTAAGGCACTGGATTCCCACATGACCAATTATGATTCGAGTCCCAGACCTGGTGGCTTGAAAAATCACACCAGGTGCATGTACATGCGTGCCCAAAATCCTAGGAGCAGATTGGAGGGTAAGGGATGAGGTGTGACCATCCCCAGGGAAGGTGATTTCTCACTTTCTCTCTATCTCTTTCTCTCTGGCAAGCACACATGCCTTATGGCAAACAAACAAAACAAATAACAAACAAACAAACAAAAAACCCACAAAGGCAAAATCATTTCAGCCAAATGATTCTTCATAATCATCATTATTGCTTATTTCACCAGAGAGAGAGAAAAAAAGTGAGAAAGCAAGTTACCAGGTCTGAGACTCAACCACAGTCAGCCATGTGGGAGTCCAGCACCTTAGCCCCCATGCCACCTGCCAGCCCCAGTCACTACAGAATTAAACCTATGAGAGAGATATTTTGGTATTGATGGTTTTCATACCTAAAAATTCAGAGAAAAAGGAAAGAACTCTCCATTTTTATGAGGGAAGAAATGATTCATGATTAACTAGCGTCAAAGAACTATATACTGACTCCTTCGGTTAATGTGTGTAATATTATTTCTGCTTTTTCCCAGGATGAAATTGTGGGGTAAAGCCAAGTGGGTTTCCAAAAGGTAAATATAACAATCATTATAAAATGCAGAGGGGTTTAATCCTGCCTAGTTTCTGACCTTTATTGTATTTTGAGTGTATTTGGAATTCAGATAGCACCAGCCAACCCACCCTCTAGAGATAATAAGTAAATAATCAAATGACCCAAATAAGATTTACTACTAGAAAGAAGGAGATGGAGGGTGGGGAGCAGCCAGAAGCGGCAGACGTTGGCATTACAGTGTGAGCTTTGGCATTGTGCTTTCTTCACGCGTCGAGATGCTGCCATTTCCCCCCCAAGATGCTCTATTCTTCACACGCCACAAATGACAACTACCTGTAATTCCTAGAGTCATTCTCACAGGGAAAAAAAAAAAAATCTAGAACCATTTCTCCATGACAAGTAAAATGATTTTAAAAGACAAGCGAAATAAAGAAACATTTTACAATCCACGCAACCTCAAA
Organism: Tupaia tana; assembly: GCA_026018925.1. Taxonomy (NCBI): domain Eukaryota; kingdom Metazoa; phylum Chordata; class Mammalia; order Scandentia; family Tupaiidae; genus Tupaia; species Tupaia tana. The sequence goes on along the minus strand of JAKSZU010000001.1, from coordinate 222,265,893 downwards.
CAGCTCAGGTTAACATGAGCAATGGGGAAAGTATCAGGACAATTTTGCAGCATTGAAGGAAGTCTTCGAGTTGAATAATTGAATTAGAGACAGCTAGCATAGCTTTATGAAAGCGATACCTTGTGTACCTTACGAGTTGGAGTGCTTTAGAGGGCATTACTGCCCTAGAAAGAAAATGGAACACAATGGCTGTCATATAATTGTTAAAAAGCTATTGGATGTTGCTAACAATGAAGATTATTGGCTAAGACCACATCTATTGTGGAAGGTAAAATAGCTTGTTGGATTAAAAAATTGTTCAAAACCTGCAAAAAGTGAGTGATTGTTAATGGTAATTTTTTCTTAAACTGAAGAGAGGTTATCAGTAAGGGTGAAATAATAGCTTTGAAAGCAAACGACTAAAATTGGAAGAATACACACAATCCAACCTCATTACATTTGACTATTGTGGTATCTTCTCTGATACCAGGTACTAAATTTCCAGGTATTTTTAACCCTATTATGTTTACCGTTTTATAATAACCTTTCTTTCTAAAGAAGAGATGGGGAAGAAAGGGGCAATGTTTAATAGAATACAATTCAGTGTGTGGACTGTGATTACTGAAGCACAAATCCTGGACTTGTTCAGCTTAGCTATCTAAAAATGATAAACACATCTGTTCATCCATCTATAGAGACAACATAACCAATAATCAATGCTTTCTTACTATTATTATTTCTCTGCATATGTGAGGGGTCTTCAAACAATTCTTGAAAAAACGTGTATTATGAAAAAACTGGGCATGGATTTCAAAATGTTTTTGCACCAAAATAAACGTGTACTTAAATTCCATTTTCCCTTGAACTCCTGAAGTCACCTTTCATTAAGTTGGCTTATAGAAAATTATTAACATGCTATTTATCTACAAATTTGGCAGGCAAATTTGGCATTGCTAAAAGAGTCTATCGTGGTCTATCAGAAAGACTCTGCATATAATATTAACCCCTCTTAGGAAGTTTTCACAAGTCAGAATGGGCAAAACTTTTTATTGTATCCAATTCAACAATAAAAATATGAGTAGAATCTCCAATATATTTCTTTCATCTTGAGTGTAATATTTTTAGGATACATAAACCTGGCATCATGGAGTTTCTTTTGGTCTGAATTATAGAACTAATATTTTCTGTAATCTGTCCTAAGCAACTTTTTAAAAAATATTGTTTATTTTAGTTTATTTACTATTATTATTAATATTATTATTATTCAGTTTTACCAGAGAGAGTGAGAAAGCAAGCTGCCAGGTCCAGGACTCAAACCATGGCCAGCCATGTGAGAGTCTAGTGCCTCAACCACCATGCCACCTGCCAGTCCTTGTCCTAAGCAACTTCAAAAAAAAAATTCCTAGAGGGCACATGTGCTCACTGGAGAGAGACAGACAGACAGAAGGAGGGAGAGGAGAAAGTAACCCCCATGGGGAATGGCCACACCACTATTCTTTCTCCTCCATTGCTTCCTTTTCTGAGGACTTTGCACACATATACACATGCCTAGTGTGTGTTTTCAAGTTGCCAGGTCCAGGTCTTGAATCATGTAATTGGCCATGTGGGATCTAGCTCCCATAGCCATCAGACCAGGGGATGATCCAGTCCTAAGCAACTTTTAAAGAAAGAATAAAATAAAACATAATCAGAGCAGATTTTACATCAAGTTAATGAAGTGAAAATATCCTAAATTATAATCTGATTGTAAATCCATGTCAAAGTTTAAATTATATTGTTTAAAAAAAGTATTTATTCCTTGGGACCAGCAGGTGGCGTGGTGATTAAGGCCCTGGACACTCCCACATGGCTGACCATGGTTTGAGTCCCGGACCTGGTGGCCTGCTTTCTTACCCCCCCCCCCCCCCCGCCCCATGTGTGTCTCTCTCTGGTCAAATTAAAATAAATGAATAAATAAATAAATAATTTTTTTTTAAAAAAAAAGTATTTACTCCTTGAGTGAGAGAGAAGAAATAGAGCAGCCGTGACAGGGGTCCCAGTGTTGTAGTACACACACCGAGTGCTGATCCACACGGTCCACATGGGAGCTATCCCTGAGCATGCTAAGTGTGCTCGTGTCTGTGATCCAGGATCAGCCAAGTCTGGGAGAGATCAGAGCACGGGGTGTGATCTCTCTGCCATGGAAAAAATAAATAAATTTTTTAAAAAATTCATAGAACTGTACACCAAACATAAACACAAAGTCAAGTTTACTGCATGATAATTCTAACAATAAAATGAGCTTTTTAGAAAGAATTCAAGATGTAACAAATGGTTTAGGTTTTTTTTTTTTTTTTTTTTTTTAATATTTGTGCTGGGCTGGTCCTATAGTGCAGTGTGAAGGGAGCTGGATCCCACATGGCAGGCCACAGTTCAAATCCTGGCCCTGATGGCTTGAAAAATGCTGGGCACATCTGCGCTTATGCTCAGAATCCTGACCAGAAGGAGGAGTGGACGAAAGAGGATTAGGCATGAGCACTGGAGGGGTGCTTTCTCTTTCTTTAGAGTGCACACGCACCCTCTGGTATTAAACAAAAAGTTTGGGGGAACCAGCAGGTGGCGTGGTGGTTAAGGAACTGGACACTTCCACATGGCCAACCACGGTTCGGCTTGCTTTCTCACTTTTTTTTTTGTTTTGTTTTTTTGAAGAGTTATATATTCTTTATTTGATAGCATACATAAAGCACACTAAAATGTCTTTCAATAAGTAGAAGGCAGTGTTTTGGATAAAGGGAATTCGAATTAAAATGGTAGAGTTAAGACCAAATATATAAAGCAGACATCATCACTACCTTATCATCAGTTTTTGCCTTAACAGGTTAATAAACACGAATTAAAACACAGATGAGTCTGCTTAGTTTTGAGAAGTGAAGGGATTTCACCAGCATTTATATATCCATATAGCCAGTTACATATAAGCCTAAATAAAACTAATCTCCAGTAGGCTTTGAGATGGCATTTACCATCTTTGTAGAAATATGAGCATCGCTAATGAATTACTAAATATATCTTTAGAAAGGGCAAAAATAGTGATAGCACTTACTGAACTGAAATTACTATCAAAATTTAAAAAAAAACAAACAAACAATTTAACCACAAGCCAGTCTTATTTAAATCAGGATTGTCCAACAAAAATAACCTGTCAGCCATTCATGATCTGAGTTCTGGTGTAGGAGATCAATTAAAATATGGTACACATAAAAAAGGTGAGACATTTCTGTTTTGTCATAAATAAGGCAGTGGCCACCTATTACTCACTAGTAGCTTTTTTAAGATAAGCTATCAACTCTGCTCTTTCTGACTTCTTTTTAATGCCAGCGAAGATCATTTTTGTTCCAGGGATGTACTTCTTGGGATTCTCCAAATCCTCCATCAGTGTATCTTCTCCCTAGGTAATGCCTTTGTTCTTGTTGGCATCTGTGTAAGAGAATCCAGGGACCTGACCTGTCTTCCACCCAAATAGACAATGGAGATTTGGGCCAGTTTTGTGCTTGCCTCCCTTTTCCACGTTGTGGCCCTGGGCACACTTCTGAACAAAAATCTTCTTGCCTTTCTCAACATCACTCATTTTTAATTCTCTCTTTTGTTGCTTGGGAATATAGAGTAACCACTCAGAAGTCAGATGACCCTCTCTCTCTCTCTCTTTCTCTCTCTGTCTGTGTCTGTCTCTGATCAAATTAAAAGTAAATGAATGAATGAATAAATAAAAATAAATATTAAAAAAAAAGAAAAAGTTTGTGCTGGCCTCTGAAGAGCAAAATGTAACTTACAGCAATGTAATAAAAGTTTATAAATATATTGATAATGCTAAGACTATAAGCAACAGGAAAAAAAAAATGTTTTAAAGTAGATACCAAAAAATATCAAAGGACTATGCAATCTAGGATGCTGAACTTTCTTGAAGGAGCATTTCTTTTCTTTTAGATTTTTGACACAGAGCACATGTACTCTCCAGACAGAAATAGAAAGAGGGAAAGTGAAAAATCACTGCCACCCCAGAGAAGATGGCAACGCCACAATCTCTTCTCCTTTATTCTCTTCTCGGGATTCTGGGCACACACACACACATACACTGGGCAGGATTTTTAAGGCACTGGGTCCAGGACTTGAACAGCTATTGGTCATGTGGGAGTCCAGCGCCTTAACCACCATGCCACCTGCTGGCCCCACTTTGTATTATTTTTTAAAAACTGACAAATTACTAATTTCTCAGTATGCTTCATTTTTCCTTAACAGCACCTTTTGCAACTTTTAGAAAGCTCTACTTTATGTTCCCTTTCATGTACCTGAACTTGGTGGGCACAAGAGGGTGGGCTTCTTCTAAATCCTGTCATGTTGGGTATGTAGTAAAAATAAGCAGCAGCCCCAGTCAGGCCCGTTACTCTTTGATGTGCCAACTCTGATGCACCCAAGCAAGAGAGCTATTTTGGAAAAAAGAAAGACTCTGTTCTAGAAATTGCAGTAAAGCTTTTGGTCTATATTGAGGTGTGTGTGGGGGGGGAAGTTTCCATAAAACCATCATTATCAACTGTGTAAGACAGAACTTGTTGGAGAGCTAGTCTCTGTTTGAAAATCCTGGAAAAGATGAGGCCTGAAGATTATGGGTCACTTCCAATCTTTCCTCTGCTTCCCTGACAAGAGTAATGTGGGTCTGAGGAGGAAATCAAAGATTAATGGCTTAAGTAAAGCAAACGTCTTGTCTTATATCACTGCCTGCCTTGGTCCACGGGCTGCTGTAATACCAGAAACTGTGGAGCTTAAAGACAACAGCAGTTTAATTCTCACCATCGTGGAGGCTGATCAGTCCAAGATCCAGGCAGGTCTTAACATCTGGCGATGGCCTGCTTTCTGACTCGTGGATAGTCCACAACTTCTTGCCGCATCCTGGCCAGGGGATGAGGTGGGTGAGAGTCTCTCTGGGGTCTCTTTTATAAGGGCACTAATCCTCTATATGAGGGCACAGCCTTCATTACCTACCACTTCCCAAAGGCTCCACCTTAGAACACCATCACCTTGTGGTTAGGGTTTCAACCTAGGAATTTGGCAGGTGTCAGGGAGTGGACACAAACATTCAGACCATAGCATTCTTCTCCTGGCCCCTCAAAATTCATGTCTTTCTAGCATGCAAAATCTATTCATTACAATAGTCTCAATGTGTGAACTCATATTGGTCTCAACTTTAAAGTCCAAGCTCAATACCATCTAAATAAGATTTGGGTAAGATTCAAGGTATGAGTCATTCTGAGGCAAATTGCTCTTCAGCATAACCTCACAAATCATGTGCTTTCAAAATATAGTGGTGGGGCAGGCATCAGACAGACATTGCCATTGCAAAAAGGAGAGAGAGGAATGGCAAGTCTCAAACAAGTCCAGATTACAAGGCAAACACCACGAGATCTTAAGGCTCAAGAATAATCTTTGGCTTGATGCTCTGTTTTCTGGGCCACTGGGGCAAAGGTCTCCTTTCCAGACCCACTGGTCCTTAGCTTCGTGTGTCCCTACAGCTTTGGGTGGCCTGCTTCTATGTCTTGGCTGGAGACAGCCCATGCCACAGTTCTTAGGGGCTGGGTTGCAAGCCTGTGGCTCTTCCAGCTGGAATCATGTACCAGTGACTCTAATAGTAAGGAGTTGCAGGGGAGGCCCCATGCCCATGGCTGCACTGGACAAGACCTAGTGGTAGTTTCAGTTATCAATGATCCTTATGGGTCTGGGCAAGGAGAAAGGCACAGAGCCCTTGTCAGAGTGGAACTGGGCGCAGCAGCCACTCCTTGAAAATCACTCTGATCGCTAGGCCCGGCAGCCCTGTGAGCTCTGAAATGTGTTCAGTGTCGTTTCTTCCATTGTCTTGGATAATAGTTTCTGACTTCTGTTTAGATGGTTGACTTACATCCCCACCATTTGTTTCCCCTGAGAGAGCCAGGCCACACTACGTCCTGTTCTCTCCCAAACAACTTTTCTCATATGTTTCCGATATGCAAAGGCTGTGCATTTTTCAAATTTTTGAGTTCAGTTTCTCTTTGGATTAATAATTCCACATGAAATCATTTCTCTCATCTATTTTACTTTAAGCAGTCGAGGAAAAACAGGCTATTCCTTTAGCACTTTATTTAGAAAGTTTCTTAGCCAAATGTCTGATTTCTTTTTGTTAAGAATTATTTATTCCATTTTATTTATTATTATTATTTTTCTTTTGGAGAGGTTTTTGCTATAGGGCTCACGCACTCGCCAGAAAGACAGAGAGAGACAGAGAGACAGAAAGTGAGAAATCACTCCCCAGGGGAGATGACCATGCCGCAATCTCTTCTCCTCTATTCTCCTCTCAGGATCTTAAGCATGAGTTTAAGCCACCAGGTCCAGGACTTGAACCGCGGTTGACTACATAGGAGTCCAGTGACATAGCCATTACGCTAACTGCTGGTCCCTTATTTATTATTATTTTTAAATTTGCTATAGGGTACATGCACTCATGAGAGAGAGGCAGAAAGAGAGAGGGAAAGTGAGAAAGCTAGACACCACATCTGGGACTCGAAGTGCAGTTGGCCATGTGAGAGTCCAGCACCTTAACCATCATGCCATTTGCTGGCTCCTCCAATTTCTTTACTCACAAGTTCTACTTTCTATAAGATACTAGGACACAAAAACAACTCAGCCAAGTTCTTCATTACTTTATGAGGATGTCCTTTCTTCTACTTTCCAATAACATGACCTTCATTTCCATCTGAGTCTTCATCAGAACGATCTCTACTGTCCATATTTCTACCAATATTCTGTTCACAGCCACTTAGGTATTCTCCATGGAGACCGAAGCTTTCTCTATAGCTCTGCTAGTCTGCTGAGCTCTCGCTGGAATTTCTTTCACAGCACATAACCTTTTTCTAGCATGTACTTTAAAGCTCTTGCAGCCTCTACCCATTTATCTGCTTCTAAAGCCACTTCCACATTTTTTGATTTTTTTTTAAGAGAGATTTTTTTTAAAGCATTATTTTATATAACTTTATTTATTTGTTTTGATTTGACTGGAGATAGAGTGAGAGAGAGAGAGAGAGAGAGAGAAAGAGAAAGTAAGACTCCAGGTCCAGGACTCAAACTGCAGTATGCCATGTGGGAATCCAGCGTCCTTAGCCACCATGCCACCTGCCGCCTCAAGAGTTTTTTTTTTAAAAAAAAGAATTATTTTATTTAACTTTATTTAGTCATTTAAAAAATTTGGTCAGAGAGGGACAGAGTGAGGGAAAAAGAGAGGAGGGAAAGTGAGAAAGCAAGCCGCCTGGTCTGGGACTCAAACCATGGTTGGCCATGTGGGAGTCCAGCGTCTCTAACCGCTGCACCACCTGCCAGCCCCAAGAGAGATTCTTTTTAAGAAGTATTTTATTTAACTTTATCTATCTATCTATTTATTTATTTTTAATTTGACCAGAGAGGGACAGAGCGAGAGAGAGAGGAGAGAGAGAGAAAGAGAAAGAAAGCAAGCAAGCCACCAGGTCCGGGACTCAAATTGCAATCAACCACGTGGAAGTCCAGCACCCTTAACAACCACACCACCTGCCAGCCCCAGAGAGATTTTTGCTATAAAGAATGTCCACTTGGCAGAGAGACGGAGAGACAGAAAGCAAGAAATCACCCCCCAAGAGGGATGGCCATGCTGCAGTCCCTTCTCCTCTATTATCCTCTCTGGATTTTGGGCACAGACATACACATGTGCCTGGTGTAAGTCTTAATCCCCCCGGGTCCAGGACTCGAACTGCGGTTGACTATGTGTGATTCCAGTGACATAACCATTATGCCATCTGCTGGTCCCCAGAAGTACCTTATTTCTAATAAGTACCAGTTTTCTGTCTTAGTCCGTGGGCTGCTAACAAAATGCTGTAAACTGAGTAGTTATAAAACAATGGAATTTATTCTCCACCATTCTAGAGACCGCAAATTCCAAGATTACATTCAGTGTCTAATGATGGCCTGTTTTCTGGCTCATAGGCAGCATGTGCTGTGCCCTCACATGTAGGTAGGATGAGTGAGCTCCCTTGATCATTTTTTACAAGGGCACTTATCCCGTTCATGAGGCCTATGCTCTCTTGACCTAATCACCTCCCAAAGGTCCTACCTCTTAACACCATCATGTTGGGGGTTAGGATTTTTTTTTTTAAGTTTATTTATTTACTTTCCATATATGAGGGAGAGGAAAGAGATACCCCAATGGGGCCTTCATACCACAATCTTCCCCCAGTCCGACAGTCAGCCAAGATCAGGGATGCGCCTGTGGGTGTGCCCGGTACAGTCGGAGAGACCCAGGATACAAAGTCGGAGCCTTCTCAAATGGTTGCCAGCATCACAGCAGCACCGCTACTGCATGCGCCTCCGTGGCTGGGCTGAGGAGGGGCTAGGATTTCAACATATCAGTTCAGATACAGCACTGCCGAAATAAAACAAATCCATTGCTGCTCAATTTGTTATTTAAAGGTTGTGCTTTTTCTTTTTTTCTTTTTAAGAGAGATTTTACTATAGGTCACTTGTACTCACTGGAGAGACAGAGGAACACAAAGTGAGAAATCACCCCCCCATCCAGGGGGATGGTCATGCCATGATCCCTTCTCCTCCATTCTCCTCTTGGGATTTTGAGCACCCAACCCATAGATTTTTAATTGAAGCAGAAATATTACCTGTTGAACAACAAATACAGCTGTGGAGCATAAACATATTTTTTATTAAAAAATAAAAGGACTAGTATTTCCATATGTGTGTGTGTGTGTGTGTGTGTGTGTGTGTATAAATATAAAATATAAACAGATATGAACAGATAAGACAGGATGATGGTGCAGTCCAAGCAAGTTTCTCTAAGGGGAGACACCTTCTGTTTAGTATAACTGGACACGTTATAACAATAGGAGAGAAATGGAAGAAAGAAAGGAAGGAAGAAAGGAATCTGGAAGGAAGGAAAGAACAAAAAGGAGAGGGAGGAAAAACAGAAATATTTTAACATATTCACACTAAAAAGGGGGGGAGGCACATTAATATTGATAGAACAATTATGAAAACAACTAAAATTGTTCTTTTTATCTGTTCACAGAGGTATTAATATCATGAAAACTTAACCACAATGAAATAGTTTCTTCTTGTATGTAGAAATAAATGCCCATAGGCACAATTTTGAGTTTAAAGAAACTAAATCTAGGGCCAGCAAGTGGCGTAGTGGTTGATATGCTAAACTCCCACATAGCTGACCATGGTTCAAGTCCCAGACCTGGTAGCTTTCTTTCTCACTTTCTCTCTCTCTTTCTCTCTCTCTCTCTGGAGAGCACATGTGTCCTATAACAAATTTAGAATAATAATAAATTAAATTTAAATAAATTATTTAAAACAAAGAAACTAAATCTTGGCCCTCCTGTGGTGGCACAGGCAGTAGAATGTTGAACTCTAGGGGTGGAGGTTACCTGGCCAACCACAGGTTCAGATCCCCAGTGAACCTGGAATATGCCAAGTGTGACATATATGTGGGCACCCAAGATCTTGACTACCCAGAGGGCTGGGAGAAAGGGATCACAGTGTACCACAGACCCTATAAAGGGCCTCTCTCTCGCACACACGCGTGTGCTATCACAAATAAAATAAATGTACTTAAAAAAAATAAATAAATAAACCTTGGGAACCAGCAGTTAGCGTAATGGCTATGTTGCTGGACTCCCACGTAGTCGACCACGGTTCGCGTCCCGGACCCGGTGGCTTAAAACTCACGCCAGGCGCGTGTGTGTGCGTGCCCAAGATCCCGAGAGGAGAATGGAGGAGAAGGGATTGCGGCATGGCCAACCCCCCTGGGGGGTGATTTCTTGCTTTCTGTTTCTCGGTCTCTCTGCCTTTCTGGTGATCTCACATGCCCTGTAGCAAAAATATTTTCAAAAAAAGGAAAATAACACAAACCTTGAATCTTAAGAGGATAGATTAAATTTTTTTCATTCTCTTTATTATAAGTTTATGTTTTCCTAATTTTTCAGAAAATACTTTTAGAACTAGAAAAAAATTAACTGTAAATTATGATTTTTTTCTGCTAAATTTATGCCCTATTCATGAAACAAGGGCATGAAACTTAAAGCAGGTATTATTTTATCAAGCTATGGCTATGTGCTTACATAATAATTGGAGGCCCAGCCCCCATGGTGCAGTGGCAGCACAATGCTTTACAATACTGGAGGCCACAAGGAAAGGATTCAGTTCCCAGGGGGAGTTTACACGACAGGTGTGGGCATTGCCCGTGATGTTGACTGGCTGAAAGACTAGGATTGTGGCATGAGATGCTGTTGAGGGTGCTTCTCTCTCTCTCTTTCTCTCTCTCTCATGAAATAAACAAACTTACCAAAAAAAAAAAAGGAGGATGAGAACTATACTTTACATAAAGTGACAATTATTATGCCTTTATAGGCCCAACCAGACTGGCCTAGTTTATAGTGCACTGGACTGTACTGCTGGAAGCCACAAGGCTGACTGATCAGACCATGGTTCAGATTGGTTGAGTGAAAACATGCCAGACAAGAGCATGGTCATCCAAGATCCAGAGGAACTGGAGGGCCGAGGAAAGGAGATCACCATGTGATGAAACCCTGTTGAGGGTGGTTTTCTCTCTGTCTTTTGTGCACATACACAAGCTCTCTATCGTAAAAAAATTAAAAATAAAAAAAAGAAGAAGAAGAAGAAAGGGGGAAAAAAAGAAAAGAAAGGAAAAAAAGAAAAAGAAAGAAATTATAGGGCTGGCTCTATGACCTGATAGGGCAGCCAATCCCACATGGTTGACCTTGCAGTGAGAGTCCCAGACCCAGTGAAAAACATATGCAAGAGTGCCGAAAGTCCCAACAGGGCGGAGAAGTGGAGAAGAGACTGTGACTTGACTATGTCCCATTGGAGGAGGCTTTCTTCTCCCTCTCCCTCTGTCTCTCTCTGGTGAGTGCATGCACTATCTGACAAATTTTATTAAAAATTTAAAAAATTGTTGGACTAGCAGATGGCATAATGGTTACATCAGTGGACTCCCATGTAGTTGAACACGGTTCAAGTCCCAGTCTCCTGGTGGCTTCAAACTCGTGCTGGCACATGTGCATGCGTGCCCAAGATCTCGAGATGTGAATGGAGGAGAAGGGATTGTGGCATGGCCATCCTGGAGTGTGATTTCTTGCTTTCTGTTTCTCCGTCTCTCTCTATCTCTCCAGCTAATGCACACACCCTATAACAAAAATCTCTCTTAACTTTTTTTTTTTTAATTTTGACTTTATGCCTTGTCTATATGACTCCAAACATGAAACTATTTCAAAATATCTGAATGACTTTTTTTTTCCCATGTTTCATCTGGATTAGTGATACTATAGAGCTATCTACATTTTGGTAATTGCCAAACTTTAAAAAATGTCAGTATTGTTATACATGATACCTATTTCTCTACATTAGGACTTGCCAGTCTCAGTACTATTGACATTTTGGGCCAATCAGGTCGTTGCTGTGAGGAGCCGCCCTCCACAATGCAGGGTATTTAGTAGCGCTCCTGGTCTCTACCCAGTAGATGACAGTGGTGACAACCAGAAAAGTCTCTCTACATTGCCAAATACCCCCTGGGGGACAAAATTGCCCCTAGTTGAGAAACACTGCTCTATAGTAAGTTATTACTATCCAAATATTTTGATTATCTTTTTAACCATTACCTACATATTACCCTGGCCCATTAATCATGCCATAATTCACATTGATCACAATGATTAAAGAAATTACAGATTTCCTATGGCACTCAAGCATTTTCTATCAGGCTATTAGGCAAAGTCTGAGAATATTAAGAGAAAAAAATTCCTATCATTACAAAAAATAAAAGATTACACAAAAAGAGCAAAGATTTTTGGTTGTAAACTGGGATCAAATTACACTCACTTGTTGAAGTGCTCTGAATAACTCAAAGACATACAGTAGCTACTACTCAGCCACAACACAGCAAAGGTTAACACATATTTTGAAAAGGATGGCTGTTGCTTCATGTGACAATATGGTTGATTTATTATTTTTTTTTAAGAAGTGATGTTAGGGACTCATCTGACCTTAGTTGGGCATGACTTTTCCCTTTAAATGTCACTAATCATTTTACTTATTGCCTTTTTATTAAAAAACATATGTTCAGTGGCACCCATGATCAAAATTGTAGTGCAAAATGAAAATTAAATATCTTACTTTTACTTCATGTAACTATAAGTGATCATGGTTAACATAAATAATAAATATTATTTGCATCACCATTCTTCTGGATTGCAGTGATTTTTATTCCATCCCTGTGAATGGTGGATGGTCTTTTGTCTCTTCTAAATGTCCCAATCCTCATGGGATAATTAAATATGACCCATCAGCAAAATTAAGTTTTAAGAGGATTTTTTTTTAAATATACATCCTTGATTTATGTTTTTATCCCTCAATTTCCTTTTGAATTTGTCAAAAATAACATGTGAGTTTCAAAATTATTTCATTTAAAATGACTCTTTTTAAAAGAAAACACTGTAGTGGGATGCCGGGATTGCATTCATCCCAGCATGCCCCACCACTGTTCTTTGGATGGCAATCACAGGACCCAGACATCAAGCTGTGGAAGAGATTCTTCCAAGCAACAGCATCTGGCTCTTTGGCAAAGTGAATAGGCAGTTGCCCTGGTGGCTTTGGAGTTGCCTCTGGGTCTGTCACAGAGTAAGTCTGCTGATGGAGTGTCTGGATTCTTGTCGCCTTTATATTTTACCATCTTTCCCATATACCTTGTGGGCATCAAGAAGCTCTTTCTTTTCCATAGGGCAAAGACTGCCCTCCTTAAGTCTAATGGATTTTTACATAAACCCTGGTGTACTTCAGTAAATGTCTCTTTCCATTGCCCATATCTCTTACAGAAGTGTAAAAATAGGCAGGCATTCTGGCATCAGCAACACTACCACTCTATTTTATATCCCACCTGCAGAGAGAATCAGAAATTAAATGTTCTATTCTCAGTCTTGAACATTTTAAGCCTGCATTTTCACCTTCTTTACTTGTAATAGATCTCTTTGTCAGTTAAATTTAATAAATTCATATTTATAATACGAATAGCTACCTAATCTCATGGAAACTTTTTTTTTTTCATTCTTAAGATAGCACAATCTAAGCTGGTGAGATTGTATAAGGACTATAGCGGCTTAGTTTGAAGAATTTATGGCACTTTAAAATCATAAGTGCAGTCCCAAGAACAAACACCTTGAATACCAGAATCAGCAGCTCTAGAACAAAGGGGCTCTCATATCCTCTTAGCTGTGAAGAAAATTAAAAATACCAAATTTGGAAAGTAAAGAATGAGTTTTGGAGATTACAAGAAAACAATTTCTGAATAACTCGCATGAAGAGCATTCATCAATATGGCCTCTCTATAGACCACAGGCTATGCATGGATACCATGCCATTATCATACCCAAAAGATAAAAATAACTATTGGTGAGGACATGGCTCAAAGACGGGAGGGTGTCAAACAGATATAGATCAGTAAGACTGCTTTATAAAAGGTAGCATTTAATTGCTCCTGCCAGAGTTCATGAGAAAAAGGAAGGCTTTCAAATACACGGGCTACCTTTATGGAGATTCAGTTCTAATCTGTCATTTGATCACCACATTCAATAGGTCCATCAATGATCTATGGAAAAACTCATGGTAATGTCTGTTTTACAGACAGAAAGCAAATAAAAATAGGGGATGGGGAGAACTTCTTTATAAGAAAGACCACATCTGAGTGCAAACTGTTACTTGGGAAATCCTAAGTTCTGAAGGAAATAAAATCCTTCAGTTTCCAGGACTGCCATGCGGTTGAAACTAAAATGGCCAAAACCAAACAAATAGATAAACAAGAACTATATCTAGCCCAGAAATGGTGTTTTTCCCCCTAAATAATAATTTATTTATTTAATTTTATTTGTTATTATTTTTTTAATTTGACCAGAAACAGAGAAAGAGAAAGGGAAAGTGAGAAAGTAAGCCACCAGGTTGGGGTCTCAAACTGCAGTCGGCCCTGTGGGAGTTCAGTGCCTTAGCCACCATGCCACCTGCCAGCCTTGAAAGGGTGTTTTAAAAGTAATATTTATACTTATTTCTAATACTTTTTTTGCATTCACTCAGAAATAAGATAAAAATTAATAATGGTGTATGCACACATAATCTCTATTATTTTTCAGATATTGGTTACAAGAATATAGAATTAAATCTATTCTTATAAAAAATTATCTTCTAGTGGGGGGCATATACCTAAACATATAATAATTTCCTTCTGATTTTATTTTTTAGAAATAACTAAAGTTCCATCTACCGATATCGAATTTGAACATTAAGAGTCATATACTTTTGTCAGTTCATGAAAACGACTTGTACAGCTTTCCCTAGGAACATTATTACTATGGATAAACAACACAAGTACTTACAACTCTGAGCAACTGACTCATTTGTCTGGGCTTAATTTTTGTCCAGATTACTATAACTATCTGCTTCTTTGAAATGAGGGGAAAAATAAAAATAAAAAACTTACTTCCTTGAGCATGAGTCTCTAGACGTAATCAATTCCTGACAACTATCTAAGACATAATAGGTCCTAAATATACTTATCATGAATATGTGAGTGAATTAATGAATGAATATGAGTTCATGCTACAATGGATGAAAACAAATACTTCTGACTTCTTAGATAATTACATATCTTTAGATAAATCAGACACTTAAACAAAAAATTTTGCACATGAAAAATAAATTGATCCATCCCAGTATATGTGAGCAAATTGGTTAATAGGCCATATTAGTTCAAATGTGCAACTAGATTTATAGGCCTATTATAATGTGGTCTAATATAATATGGTGTTGACTGTTATAAGAATGTCATTCCTGGGACTCTAGAGTTGACTGAAGTTATATCTACCCAATGCCAGCTACCAGGACATTTAAAAATATTTCTTAATGATAGTGGAATCACTTGTTTTCTCTTTCATTGTTTATCATAGAAAAAGGTTTACTTGGGGAACATGATGGCTGAGGTGCTGGACATGGCCAACCACAGTCCAAGTCCTAAACTTGGCAGCTTGCTTTCTCACTCTCCCTTTCTCTGTGCCTGTCTCTGGTCAAAACTGAAGAATAATGATAATAAACAAAATTAAAAATAAATAAATCTTTTAAAAATAATAATAATTATTATTATCTTTTTGAGAGGTTTTTGCTATAGGGCGCGTGCGCTCACCAGACAGACAGAGAGAGACAGAGAGACAGAAAGTGAGAAATCACCCCCCAGGGGGGATGGCCATGCCGCAATCCCTTCTCCTCCATTCTCCTCTTGGGATCTTGGGCACGCATGCATGCACACCCGGTGTGAGTTTTAAGCTATCAGGTCCAGGACGCGAACCACGGTCGACTACATGGGAGTCCAGCAACATAGCCATTACGCTAACTGCTGGTCCCTAAAAATAATTATTATAAAAAAGATAAAGGCTTACTTAGAGTGGCCTATTTATTCCTTGGTGAATTCTAGTGTGTTAAGAATGTCTCTTTGTTAGAGGAAGCCATCACCAAGCCCTTTGGTACTTTTTTTTAAAGAATTATTTTATTTAACTTTATTTATTTATTTAAATTTGACCAGAGATGGACAGTGAGAGAGAGAGAGAGAGAGAGAGAGAGAGAGAGAGAGAGAGAGAGAAGGAAAGTGAGAAAGCAAACCACCAGGTCCCAGACTTGAACCACGGTCAGCCATGTGGGAGTCCAACTCCCTTAACCACCATGTCACCGACCAGCTCCTGCTAGTTTTGTCTTTTATTGAAACATTGAGAAACGGTCAAGATAAACTCAAGCCCATGATTCTGTTGATTCTCAATACCTAAAGACCATGCCTGTATTTTCTTTCTCTGATGTGTTTTGTAAACCAAACACAGCAAAATGCAACCAAAAAGAAATCGCTTTTCCAAAGGTAACCTAGACATACCATCTACATCTGGGGTGGTCTGTGTGTCCCTTAAGTTATGACTCTAATCATCGTATTCAGGAGCAAAGTATTGGAAGCAATTATATCTTTCACTTTTTGCTTGCTCATTAGTTGAGTAAGCTGCCAGAAAACTGCCATTTAGGCTAAGAGTTACTGTCTGTTGCTGAACTGGCTTAAATGGTATTCAATAAATGATTAGGAATGTCATTATTGAGTGGCTATCCAAAGTCAGACACATGTTAATAAAGATGCCTCCAAGCATCCATAGGTTAAATGCCCAGAAACAGATCTACAAATACAAGCTCTCACATGAGTAGGTGAGTTAAAGATGACTGGAGTTCAAGCTATATCCAAAAAAGAGAACCAGTTCTTATCAGTCTAGGAGACTTCATTCCCCTCTTCCATATCCAGCTGACACATGACCTCACCAAAGGCACACGCCAGGGCTTGGTTGATAAATAGTAGCTGGAGCACTTCAGCTTTTGCAATCTGAAAAGGCACTTTAAAGGAAAAGGAAAAACTCATTCAGGGAGGCTAATCATAGGTTGAGGTGGGGAAGGAGAGGGAGAATGTTCCTTGACCACATCCAGGAGCTGATAGCTGCACCTCGCCAAAAGGAAACTTACAATGCTCTAGAGACCCATCTGCTCAAAGGGAGAGAAAGAAGGACTCTGGGGCTTCAGGAAAAACTCCAGGCCAGCTTGTCTTCAGAGTATTTGCGAGGCTCCTAACCCTTGAAAACCATCACGAAAGTAGTGAGATTGCAGGAAGCAGGATGGGGAAAGTGGAGTACGGTGATGGTGAAACAGGCTGCCCAGGAATCTGAGGGCTGCAGCCTGAAGCATGCATTTGGGGAAGTAGTTTCCCTGTTGGGCATTCCCTCAAGCAAGGATGTATCCAGTTGGACCTCGGAGAATGGGGTCCTTGCTTCTTTCCCCTCAGCCAGGCTGGATGTGCTCTACTGTCTGCAGAGAGATCTTGGCAGTCTGACTACCTGCTCCTCTTCTCTCCAAGACACCCACCACGAGCTCAGATCCCAGCAATGTATCTCTTCTAGGCGTTGTGCGTTACTAGTCAAACCGAGAAGCCTCAGGGACTCCCTGAAGGTGCGTGCTCTTCACCTAAGCTTTAGTGAAGAACAGTTAACCTGCAGCCGGGCTCTGGCCTACATTAGGGCGGGGCAGGTGGGATGATACTGATGGATTGGGGGGTCCCCTTTCGGAGCAGACTGTGCCAGAGCCTCGGCTGGAAGACGGCTGGGGGAAGGACCCGGGCAGAGCTGGTTCCAAAGGGGCCTAGCCCTTCTTGAACACTGAAGCACATCGTCACGACCCAGCCTGAGTTTGTCCCTTCTCCAGCCTGTACCTGTCCCGAGAGGCTCGGGACTGTGACGGCAGGTCGTACCCTCGAGTCCTGGGGCTGGGAGCACAGGCGGCTGCAGGACTAGGCTCAACACCAAGCACTGCCACCCGTTACGCGGGAGCCCAGGGTCTCATATTCCGGTGCTGGATTCCCCAGATCGCCACCCCAGGTCCGAGGTGGCCAGAGCAAGGTTTCAGCTGGCCTCGCCTCGCCCAGTAGGGGAAAAGCGCAGCGGCTGCTACCGTCTCCTCCCAGCCAAAAGTCGAGATGGGCTAGGATATAGGAAAGGTCGGGATCTCCCCCTCCCCAAACACACACGCGCTCGCGAGCACACAAACCGACCGAGGGACACGCGCGCGCGCACACGCACACACGCGCGCTTCGCTCCCCTGGCCCGAGAGCTGGCGAGGGGGCGCTTTGGGAAACTTGGTGGATTCCGCATGACCGTGTGCACTCAGGCGGTCTCCGCTGAACGTGCCCTCAATTTTGCAAGATTTGTTTTGTCCAGAACTTTTCGGTAAATGAACCAGAGCAGAAGCTAGTCTCCAAGGCCGCCAAGTCTGGTTTGTTAAACTTCTCAAAAAGTACCGGGTGGCTCTGAGCTTCCAAATCCTCCAGCTCGCGGGGACCGCGGCCGCCCTTAGCCGGCTCGGCGCGCGCAGGCGGGAGGGCGCGAGGTTTGCGCAGAGAGCCCCGCAGCCCGGGCGCCTGGGGCGGGGCGGCGTAGCCTGGGACCCAGCGACCCGCGGGCAGGGGCGCCCAGCCCCGCGCAGCACTGGCCCGAAAATAGCCCGCCTTACCACCGCCGACCCCGGCGTTTGCACATTAAGAAACTCAAATTAAGGAGTGAGTGAATTGGGAAAGGAGGGAGCCGGGGGAGTTTGCACCATGTATCTCAGGTATGAGCGCTTTCCACTGACATTGATGCAACTGCATTAGAGTTAATGGCAGCAGCCTGCTTCTCATTATTAATTGTCTTTGTGTTTGGATAAAGTATGTAATCTTCTTCTCAACCACACCATTAAAATAGGTTGCCTTTTCAATTAAGAACTGTCGTGAGCCCAGCAGTCAATTTTCCTAATGAAGATGCACTATATTTTCACTTTTTTTTTTTTTTAATAATGGAAAATCCCAGGTTTTCATTAGGCGCGATTACGGAGAAATAAAAGAGGGTTTCTCTAAAATTCATGCGGTCATGTAGTGCATTAAACGGCAGGCTTTCAAACAAATTGAAATTTCTGCAGATGAAAGAAAAGTATGGATATCGAATATGTTCAGACCTGCTTCATTCTGATTTTATAAAGCAAACACTATGAGTTCGTATTTTTCCCAAAGTCACTTAACAGTTACAGTGATAAAAGTAAGTACACTCACTGTCTGAAAATGTACCTATCCACTTTTTGGGGGGTCCCTTCTAGTTTACAGATGATTCTCAAAGATCTCAAACTAAAGCGGTGAATGTTGAAAAGGCACCATGCACATTTAGCTAATGTGTGGACTTGGAACCAATGCCTCAGTTTGATCATTCCGCAGCAAAAAGTGAACTGTGCGTTTACAATTAGTTTTTGTTTGTTCCCTACTTTTCTTGCTTTCATTTTTTTCTTCTTCTGTTTTTCAAAGACAAATTGAAAGCCAGTGACTCTGATAGAACTGTTTAAAATTCTATCCCTCGTGATAAGTAACTTTTGAATTGTCCAAAAAAAAAAAATTAAAAATAGCACAATCCTAATTCCGAAGCTCTAAAATTGACCAGACATATTTATTCCTTGGATATGAATGTAGAAAGTTTGTGTCCATGAACAAAAATAAAAAGTTCATGTTATTTATTCTATAATCTTGGGCATTTGGGGGCATGCAATGAAAGGGAACTGTCAAGATCCATGCTTTCTTTGCTAATAAAAAAATTAAGTTAATATATTTTGCATATAAGATACTGTTTCAAACAAATAATTTCTCCCATTCAATAAAATGCTCTCATAGGAGCTCCATTACAAAACAGTGTTTGCAGGGGGAAAAAAATAACTAAAATTCTTCTAAGTAGGAGGAAAAAGTTCCCGACAACAGCTAGACTTTTTCTTTGTAAAGCAACATCAGCAGGTCACTTGCACACATTATCTTTTCTAGGTTTTAGGTGTTACGTCTTTTAAAAATTGAACTCTTTTTTTTTTTTAATCAACCAGCCCCTTAAAATGATCTGCAAAGAGTAGGAAATTAGATTTTCGATTAAAACCTTATCCCATCTCGAAGGATTACTTCATATTGATTCTTAAATATGGCTACAATTGATGGACTCTAATTAAAAATCCAAAGGAAAAGTCTGTCGTGCCTATATAAAAGAAGCTTTTCATATACGGGAAATAAAGCTTGTAAAAGGTTACAAATAAAAGATTAGAGATTTATCCAAACTAGTTTAAAGCTTCACTGTGGTTTTCTTTTCTTCTTTTTTTCCTTACTTACAAAACCATTCCTGGGTCTTTTTTTCCCCAGTGTTAAATGAAGTTTGCAAACAGGCAAGATATTGGACTGTAATGGTTGTTTTATATCAGCTCTGTAAGCTTGAGGCTGCTGCCTGCAGTAGACTTGATTTCAAGGGAACTTCAGGGCCAAGAGATGAAAATTATGTAAACTGACAGCTACCTCCCTTCATCAATCCCTGCACATTCCTGTCCACACCCTCCCAACACACACACACACACACACACACACACCCTCACATTTCTCTCTGACTCTCACACTCACACATGCCCTTCCTATCTCCGAGCCTAACCTTGCTCTGCACACACCCTTGGTCCCCACACTCTCTGGGACAGACACGTAGCTCCCAGCTCACACTCAGCTCATAAATGTCTCACAGCCCCACATCTCGCACTTGTCACACAATCTTAATCCGTTTCATTCCGGAACAACATGGTCCTCTTTTCCTCTTTTTTGCATTTGGAGTTTGCCTCCTACTCTTTTATCGAGACAGCACAATCCTATCTTTGAAGTTGTTTCTGTCTGCCTTTACCCTTTTTTCTGAGGTGACTGCAATGCAGGGAATGAGCGACCCACGCTTAATTCATAAGTGATCTGTTGCCTTATATTTACCCCAATTCTGCCTGCATTGCCAATCTTACATCCTTGTTAAAAAATTAAAGTTAATCTTGTCAAAGTTTGTAATAAAGACGTATCTTAAAAACCTAATGAAAAATGACTTCTTTCTAAATATAGTGTCGGTTCTAGGCAAAATGTGGTCCCCCACTGTCCACTGAATCTCTGAAAAGATTGGAAATTAATCTTCATATTTCTGAAGTGAGTGTTCAGGAGTCTAACTGGCTCCTTTCCCCTGAGAGGCTGTGTTCTCATGGAATATGGGTTTTGTTCTTCTTTTTAATTAGCTTAGAAAAATCCGGAGATCTCTCTCTCCTCTCCTCTTCCCCCCCCCCCCCCCCATGGTTAATAAACTTGGTGGAAAGTTTGGAATATTTTAAACTGGACTGGCATGTGGGATGAAGAAAGTAAGCCCAGTTAGTGTCAGACAGGACTCTAGATTTCGAATGTGAATATCGGCCACAGTCTGGAAACTGCATGCAAGCTCTGACAAATACCTTGATTCTCTGTGTACTGGTTTTCTTAATTTAGCTTCTGAATACTGATATGCATAGCAATCACTGTACACACGGCAATTAAAAACCATCCACTTGTTAATGAAAATTATTAAGAAAATACAAAGCATGCTACTATGAGTCTGGTTCCTGGAAAAAAAAAATTTCGACACAGGACATAGAGGAAAAAAAGTTAAACACAGATACAGGATATTCAAGAAACAGATAGTACACTGGAAGTTTAAGGACTTCCTGAAAATCAAGAGTTAGACTATTTATCCAAGGAATCTTTTTGCCCAACAAGCATCTGAGATTTTCAGTAGAACAGCCCAGTCCCACCACCCCCCAAAGCCAGTGGCTTTTGTCCTGACCTAGAGTAGGTTTGTGGGGACTGTACCTGAGTCAGGCTGTCTGCAATTTCCAAATTGACAAGAAGAGACTGGAAGATAAAGAGCATGTTCTTACAGGTGAAGAGCAATTTTGCAACTTTTCCAGTCGACACCCAGGAGAAAAGCTTGCCTGCTACCAACTGCTGCAGAGTCTGGGCAGAATTCCTCTAGAAAGGAAAAGAAAGTCTTTTTTTTTTTTTTTTTTTTTTTTTTTTTTCCCTTCTCCCTCTGTCTGCCTCTCTCTGTCTCTAGTTCTCTTTCTCCTCTCTGTCTCTCTCTCTCAGATCCAATCTTTTAAGAGCTTCAGCACATTGCTAAGCTAAAGGGAAATTCTCTTTGATAAAGCGGTGTTTCCAGCTTCTGGGTTTTAAAACCTAAATCTATATTCAAATCTGGCTGAAGGTGTGTTCTGGGATTTATGAAAGCCTCTTAAAGGGGTAAATTTACCAAACCGTGACAAAATCATCACAATCTTACTTTAGACATCTGAAGTGGATGAGAATTTTAAAGAGACCCTTGTTTATTTAACACTGTCCATTTCCAACTCGTGGTTTATTGGCCCGGTAGTATTTCTGCGAAGTTACAGGCTAGAGGGCAAAGGAGAAGCCAGAGCTGTCTGCCTCCGACCGCGGGAAGGGGAGAAGCTCTCCCACGTCCCACCGCGCGGAATTTGCCCTTGCCGAACACAACGAGGACATTCTCAGGGAGATTCGGCCACCCTGGCCATCTGGGCAGGACATCGCAAACCTCAACACCAGGCTGGAAGGTGTTCCCACAACACTGAACCCATCAGTAGACCAACCTCCCAGTCCCATGTTTTTCACTTGCTCTGTGGAGATCACAAGCGCATCTTCTGATAGTTCTCCACCCCACCAGTCCCCACTGTCCCCAAGGCCTCCCCCTGGTCCTTTTCCTCCACCAGAGTCAAAAGTTCATTTTTCTTTTTCGCTCTTGGACGCTTTAAGCATCATTGTGATCAAACTGGGGGGGGGGGGGGAACATTCTCCCCCTCCCCCTCCCCCGGGTAAGGAGTCTCTGCTAGAGGGGATGGGGTGGGTCTGCCCTTCCTTCTTCGAAAGCGTCGTGACTCTGACCAAGCGCACCCAGCCGGTGCCTCCGACTGTCAGCGCCACACGGGCCAGACCGCCTGGGGCATTTGTGTCCCCCAAGCCCCTAAATTAAGGGCCTCGGGGGTGGTCGCCAGGTGTTTCAGTTCAATGGGGGTGGAGTGAGAAAAAAAGGTCCGTACTCACCCTCCCCCCAGCCCCGGCCCCAGAAAGTCGTGACTCCTGGGAACGCGACAGCCAGCGGGTCTCTTCGGACTGAAGCTGCAGCAGAGGGCCCGGGAGGCTCTGGGCGGGCCCGGGACAGCTCGGGGGCTCAGGCGGGCGCTGAGACCCAAAGCTCTAGAGACACCTGCGAGCCGGCCCGCGGTCGCCGCGTGCCCAGTCCCAGGCCGAGCCCGAGCCGGAACCCAGACCGGCTGCGGAGAGCTCGCTGCCTCTTGCGCACTCCCGTAATTCGTTAATTGCTGTAAATCCCAAGGACGGCCACATTTGATTACACATACAGTATAAGAACCGACAACAAAGCGACGAATTAATTACCAACTTCATTAACATAGGTCCCCAAATTAAAGGCAGCGAGCTGTTTCTTTGGGCCCACTTGCCGTGGTGGTGGTGGTGGTGGTGGTGGTGGTGGTGGTGGTGGTGGTGGCTGAAGGGGAGTGGGGGGTTTTGGAAGAGATTTTTCCTTTGCTGAACTGGGAATGAGGGAAGCGCTGTCTTCAGCTCCCACCACCCCCATCTGCATGCACACATTCTGCAGTTCCACTAGAGTCCCCCCACCCCCCACCCGTACCCCACCCAATCTGTTTCTGCTTTTCTAGCGACTCAGGTCCACCTACAAGCTGTCCGGTTCTCGATCTCTGTAGCAAGCAGAAAAGTTGGTTTGAGGTTCGTTCCCTCCGCCTCTGGCCCCATAGTCCTCACACTTTCCAGCCTCCCAGCTCTCAGCCCCGGGCTCGGGCGGCACCAGCCCAGCTACCTTCAGGCCTTGCAGCGTCAGGCTTTTGGGGAGACGTTTGTTTTAACGTAGAAACTGTTTCCAACGGTGGCCTCCCCGGTTCTCTTCCTCCCTCGAGAATCTGGAGATTGCACTCTCTCACCCGAGAGGCCTGACCTGTCCCCTGCTGCTTCCCCCAAACCAGCCCCGGGATTAGATTGGGGGGTTCGCGCTCTTTGCAGCCGGCTCTGGGCTTCTCAACGCCAAACACCCCGGGCGGATACCGGCTGCTCGGGTCTATCGCTCGGAAATCAGAGGCTATTTCTAAGAGTGGAAAGAACAGAGAAGACATTGAGTTTTAAAAATAGTTTGTTCTTGGACTCCTATTTCTCTCGCTCTTCCCTCCATGCCCACACCTCACTCTCGGGTCTCATTTCTTTACTCTTTTTGGCCCTCAGCGTGGTCTGGCCCTGTCTGAGACGGCAAAGTCGTGTTTTTAAGCTTGAGTCTGACTTGTTTTCTACCTCTGGTCCACACACTTAGAGCTAGCATTGAATGCGATAACCCAGCTTCCCCACCCTTCTCCAGCCTTCGCTTAAATATTTTTATTTTCCCATCTTACATTGCATGGCTTTCCTCTCTTTCCTTCCTTGAAATAAAAACAAAAAGAAAAGGGGACCGGGAAGGAGGACAGGAAGAGAGGAAAAGAAGGAAAGGGGAGGTCTCCCTGTCCATCATTCTAATTATACAATTAGTTCACATGCTCCGGTCCATAATGTATATTTTAAGCGGAACCCAGTGTCTTTCAAGAACATTCTGGTAATGTCGGAGGCCTAGATTTGTTGCCTGCTTGTCCCCCCGTGCAGCAGCGGCCTGTTTTCCTCCCCCTGTTGTGTGTTTTTATTATTTTCCCTCTGGCTTAGATGTGTCAATCATTCTCTCCCTGCCATTGGTTGGAGAGTTTGCGTCAAAAAGTTGCCAGAGAGGCGCTTTCTCAGCAAATCTCCCTGAGAGCGGAACCGACCTCAGCTCCAACTCAGCCTCCACTGTTATTAAAAATAAAAATCGCTAGAGCAGCCCTCACTCACCACGTCTACTTTGTATGTATCACAGAGGGGCCCACGCGTGTTTCGAACTCTAGCCACTTTCCTCATTTTCTGTTCTTAAAAAAAATTTTTTTTTGGTTGTGTTTGACTTCTTATGGAAAGGTGAAGACTCCAAGGTTTCTAACTTAATACTCTTGGTTTCTTTTAGGAAAGCTTGCTATTTGGAATTTTGAAGGATAATTTGATTTTTTTCCCTAATCTCCGATGCAGCTCTAAGGTAAGTGTCCATCTGTCTTTTCTATCTATGATAATCTCTCAGTGTCCCTCTGTCTGTCTGCCATCACCCCAGGTACCTCCAGTAGACCAACCCGATGCACCTCTGCGAACGTGGAGTTTTTCTGAAAGCTGATGTGTTTCTTTCTCTTACAAAATTAGAGGTGTAATAATGACCACTGCAAAAATATAGACGATCTTGAAGATGAGGGAAGGAGTGGGAGGGAGGGAGCGTGCTCCTGGGGTTCGCTGCTGCTGGGAAACGTCGTCCAAACCCTGCAAGTGCAATCTAGGGTGTTTCGAAGAGCTTGTATCTGTGCTTTTGTTTTTCTGTCAACGTCGTTCTGGGCTTCTCCCAGCGATTTTTGCGTTTTGGCCACAGATTTGGTTGGGGTCGTTTGGGCTGATCCCAAGGACATTTTGAGAGTCCGAGACAAAAAGATGCAGATGTAGCTAGATGGATGGATGCAAACCATCAGAAAAAGATAGGCGCCTCCTAGGGCCGGCGTGCTGGAAGCCCGGCTCGCTCGCAGGTCGGCGGGGCTGGCGGCGGGCGCGGGAGCCCTGCCTGCCCCTAAGGAACGCGAGCGGAAGCCGGAGCGGATAACCGAGGAGGCGGGGAGCGCTGGCGTCTGGTCCGCGCCGGTGTCGCCGCTCGCTGTTTTCGGCCCCTTTACGCCCGGCCAGAAGCAGCTCTGTTCTCGGCCTGTTCCAAAGGCCTCCTCCAGGTCTCCTTTCTTTTCAGTCACTGCCCCACTACCGAAACCAAACCAAACAAAAACCTGGGGAGTGCACTTACCCCCCCCCCCCCCCCCCTCGCAGTCCCCACCCGCCCCCACCCCCGGGCCCAGGGCTCCAGGCCGAGAGAACGTGGAAGGCCTTTTCAACGTGACTTTGCCGGGATCGCTCCGGGCCAGCCGGCGCAGCCCTCCGCGCACACCTGGGGTGGCAGAGTGGCGGCGAGTGGCCCCTGCTCCGCTCGTCCCCGCGGTCTGGCCGGGGACAGGATCCTTCCGCTGGGACCGCGGCTATCAGCTGTTCTCGGGTTGGGGTAGCGGCGGGGCCCGCCAGCGCACTCGCGCACTGCCTTCCGCGCTCGGGATAGCGAAGTGCCGCGGGTCGGGACCCGCCGGGGACGGGGGGTTTGCCAGGCCCAGCCTGGGCACTCGGTCTGCCCAGTGAGAACCAGCGAAAGGTCTCTCCCGCACTAGGCCAGGGCGATGTGCGGCCGCAAACTCCACCGAAGTCTTGGTGCCGATGCGCTCGGTCTGCTATGGGAATCATAGGTCGGGCTCAGGGTGCGTGTTTGGAGACCCGGGTGCCCCGTCCGAGTGCCACGGAGCTGGCCTTTGCCTCTGTGCGGACAGGAGAGGGTGCGAGGAGAGCTGGCTGGGCATTCTCACTGCGGTGGTGGCTTCCTTGGGGAGGGGACGGGGACGTCGCTGCCTGTCGTGCTTCCTCCACCCTAGAGCTTCGAGGGGCTGAGATTCCTCCTGCTCGCCTGGGGACTTTTTCCCGTCTCCAAAAGTTATTAGCACAAGAGAGGAGAGAGGAAACCCCACCCCCTGAAGTAGGGTAGACACCCAGACCGCGCTCCTCGGAGCTAGCACCCGGGCTCTTGCCTAACGATAATTAATAGTCAAGGCCAACCCTTTTGGCACGTTTCTTCCTCCCTCCCTCGCGGGTGGCAGAGTAGTTCGATTCCCTGAGGCCAGAAACTTTCACTCGGGTTCGCCGGAGAGAGGCCGGCGCCGGCTGCTTTGCGCGGTGCCCGCACATTTGCTTTATCTTTCTGTCCTCTCGGTCGTCGTCCCAGCCGCAGGCCAGTCGCCAGTCCGCGCAGTTTTGTTTCCTTTCCATCATGCAGAAAATTAATCAGCCCGGACGAGCCGCGGAGCTGAGCACGGCGGCCTGTAATTAAGGGACGTGTGCCCCTCGGATTATCTCGTTAGTTTATCAAGAAAACATTTATTATAATTAATTCTCGGACGAGGTAATTATTATTGAGCGAGGACACAGCAACTGGTAGATGGGCTCCTTGGAAGAGAGGGGAAAAGGGGGGGAGGGGGAAGCGACAGATTGCACGGATTGACCGTTAGCTATAAGGCAGCGCGGGCCCACGCGGGCAGCCGAGCGGGACCTCGGCGCCGGGGTGCAGGCTGCCGCCCAGGGCCGCCCGACACAGCCGCTCGCGCCCGGAGGTGCGGCCGCCCACGGCCGCGGGCACTCGCCGCGCCACCGCCGTCCGCTCCTAGGTGTGGGTTCTCCAGAGGCCACCTTGTGAGCCGTCGCTCTGAGTCTTCGGTTTTTGAAAAGGTATTTGTCCCTTTTTCGGACTGTGCTTCGAGCAGAAGGGAGAACGGCGTCCTTGCCAAGCCTTTGAAAGTTAGAAGCAAGGGCTGGGGCCCCTTCTTTGGAGAGTGCCTACCTAGGCTGGGGGTTGAGTACCCTGTAGTCTCGCTTTTTTTGTTTTTCCCTTTTTTTATGTTAAAGGTGGATTCAGGGGTAAAAGTGAAATGGGTCTGTTCTGAGAATGTTAGCTATGTTGCGATGGGAAGGGCGAAGCAGCTCCAAAACAGACCTCTGTCCTGGTACTTTCCGCCTGGTACTGCTTTTCATTGTGTGCTCTGTCAGACATTTCTAACTGGGTAAGCCCCCGACCTGTAAGGACCTTTCCGTATTTCTTAGTGCCCATCCCATATGATGTTAGTTTTCTCTGCAGTAGTTCAGAACTTCCCAAGGTAGCACAGGAGCGCTCAGCCTAAAGGCTATTTAAACAAATAAATGGCTATATTTTGAAGTAATTTATTTTCCCAGCCTCCAAATAACTGCACCTTGAGAAGGAAAGAGGGGGAAAAAACTGCTTGGTCTTTTGTTTTAGGAGCAACTTAATTAGTTTTCCTGGTGAAGAATAGCAACTCCTCCAAAACGGACATTGATAAAAATTACATTCACTTAGATCTTCGGGTGAAGAAGCATGACTTTGGGGCTCTGAATTTAAATCAAGAAATAGCTGAAGTTACTGAGTTTCACTTGTAGAAACTTTGTGCCTTAAAGTCTTCGGCCATGCAAATACGAAAACCCAGAGTTCCTAAAACTCTAAGACCTTTGTAAAAGTAAGAGAGGACTCCTAGTCTTGTATCCGCCATTTTGAAGCCATCTCTGCCAGTGTCAAAGTTGCAAAGTAGTGGTCCTTGCATGAGAGGTGCTACATTTTAGGAAAATAAAAGCCAGGCTTGCAAACCGCCAGACTGTATTAACATCTATTTTGGATCTCTTTGCTGGAGTGTGGGGGAGGAGAAGTCACCTGAAGAAAGTAAATAACTTTTTCTTCCTTTCTCATTTCTACCCCCCCCCCCCCCACTCCCAGCTCTTTTTTTCCTTAAAGGGGTGTAGGAAATGTGAAGGTAGGGAGAAACGGTTAGTTTCACAACTTTGGGTGTTTGTGTAGTATCTACTTTCTTCAAAACTAAAATGTGCAAAAGGCAAGAGTTAACAGGAAACTCTACTGTGGCTGTTGAGGACCCAGATGTCCGAAAATTTGCCTCCCGCAGTATCCGCAGCCTCCACACATCAAAATCGACATGGAAGTGGCTTGCTCTACAAATGCACACACTTTCTGCTCCAAATGTGGGGTCCTGTCATTATCTGATTGGTGGGATTCTATCTTTACTTTGGAATTTCTGGCAAGCCCTATGCCAATCTTGGAGACTTTTTTTTTTGCAGTATGTTTAAATATTTGACGGATGTCGATTATAAGTTAAATACTTGTTTGTTTAGCTTTAGTTCTTTAGACACATATAATCAAGGTTCTCCAAAACCCTAATAAATCTGTTACTTACCTCGAAATCTAATTACCCAGACTACTAATTAGGTGAAAATGATTACTGGAAATGACTTCAAATGTGGAATAATAGGAGTTGAGCAGTTTTCTCAAGTTTGTTGCTTAGCAAGTTGGTGTTTTAGATGTTCAATGTACTGACATTTTAAGTTTGTAGCAGTTGAAAATGGTAAAAAGCTAAGATAATTAAAATCTCTGCCGTGGAAAGGCTACAGTCTGGGGAGAGGTAGATTTCTTGAATTGTTTCTTTGTTTCTCACCAATGGGCTTTGTTATCAGCGTTATTTATTTAGCCAAAGAGTTCTTTGTCTCTGCAAATGGCCCCAATCAAGTTTTGTTTGAGACAATTAGCTAGTGCCCGCCAATGAGTCCTATGCAAATGCAGGGACAGGAATGCAATGTGTGCATTTGAAGGCGTGGGGTTTTGTTCTTGGGGAAGGCAGATTGTAATTGCTTTCTTCGGGTACTTTTTTTTTTTTTTTTTTTTTTCTTTAAGTTTAGGGTGGGGGTGGGGAAGACAGGTTTATCTGGTCTACTTCCATCCCCCTCTAGTTCCAGAGCAGCTGGGAAGTGGGGGGTGGGGGGGTGTCTGCTAGTCCTTTAAAAGCTTCTGCCTTGCCTAGCCCGAGCTCTTTTTGAGTTAGTGGTGGGACGTGGAAGAACTGCTGCCTCCGAAGCAGTAAACCAGCACCTCTGTTTGTTTGTTTTATTTGCCCTTAGTTTCACCATTCCAAACCCCACCTCTGAGGACCCTGAACCTGTCCACCCGCGGCGAATCAAGACCTTCCGGCTGGATCCCCCCCATTTGGGCCGACTTTGCGCCTCCAAACAACCTTAGCATGATGTCTTATCTTAAGCAACCGCCTTATGCAGTCAATGGGCTGAGTCTGACCACTTCGGGTATGGACCTGCTGCACCCCTCCGTGGGCTATCCGGGTAAGTGAGTCCTGCGGCATTCCCGCCCGCCCTTCCCCACACCCGCCCCGCGGGGATGACACCCTGTTCCTTCGTGCGCGGGGGCGGGCGGTCACACTGTCCCCACCCTAGCTCCAGGCAGGTCCCACTGGGTTTACTTTCAGAAAAAGCAGTTCAGAGCCACCGGGCTTTAACTGACCCAGGAGAGAACAGGGACTGGGAAGAAGAGCTGTGGGTCTGCAAGAGTTGGAGAGAATTGTATAGCTTTATTCTTAACTGGCTACGTGGCACGCATTGGAGTGGGGTGAGCAAGGGACCCCCTGGTCATATGGGTACGAGGTCCCTGTTTCTATCTCCATGCCCAGTTCCTCGGAAGTGCCCTCAGAGAAGCCAGGTTTCCTGTCCAGAATTCCTTGGGCGGTGTAGTTCTCCCCGACGTGCTCAGAGCTTCCCCTCTGACCTCCAGGCCTGCGCCTTTAATCCGGAGAGGTGTGACTTCCTCCGAGTGCGTCGCTTTCCTTTCCGACCACATTTGTTTTCTTTAAAAAATCCTTCTCAAAGGAGAACTATGAACTATGTCCCCATTTTAAAGATGGAAGAACAAAGGTCCTTGGCTTACTAAACGTCATGAGAGCAGGATCGAAATTCTCTCCGCCAGTCATCAGAGATCCTTTGACTTAGTGGGTGCCTTTTTTTTTTTCTTTAATTGAGTTGTGGTTTGATGCTGGCGGATTTTTTGGGGGTGGGGCAGAGGGTCTTTTATTTCGTTTGTTTTGTTAGCTGTGGGAGAGCTCTCCGACGTCAGGCACTGTGCGTGTTGGGCAGCACTTAAATTGAGGCCCTGTGCGTCCTGGGGAAGCCGAGGTCCAGAAAGGGGTGGGGCGGGCCTGGGTGGAATCTAGGCTGAAGGTCTGGGAGTGCTGTGGGGGTAGGTGGGGGAGTCAGAGGACCCGCGGAAATCCCTCTGACTGAGAAACTGCTCCCCCACCCTAAAGGGCCCTGGGCTTCTTGTCCCGCAGCCACCCCCCGGAAACAGCGCAGGGAGAGGACAACGTTCACCCGGGCGCAGCTAGACGTGCTGGAAGCGCTGTTTGCCAAGACCCGATACCCAGACATCTTCATGCGCGAGGAGGTGGCCCTGAAAATCAACTTGCCCGAGTCCAGGGTGCAGGTAGGGCAGATACAGATACAGACTCGTCCTTCCTAATCGTGCCACCCCTCCAGGAGTATGGTGTGTGTTGAGGAAGCAGGAGAACCCCAGGTCTTTGCCAGACCAAAGGAAGGCTTCGACTCCTAAATCTCATCCAGGGGTCAGTAAATGATTCTCCTTGTTGCACCCCCTCTGCCTCCCCAGCCCCACCTAATCCTATAAGCAAGGGTCTTCTCGTCCAGGTTGCAAGGTAGGAGTGGCAATTCAGCTGTAGTGATGAGTCGTAGAGCCCTTGGGTAGAAAGAGACCCAGTCTTGGCAGATTCAGAGAACCCTGTAGTGTTTTACTTCTCCCTTTACCCTTTATGAAAATTATGCCTATTCTCCTGGACTTGAAGGGGTGAAAGAAGTTTAGCTCCTATATGGTTCAAACATTTTTACAGGTGAAAGAATAGAGTTAGTGACTTGCTCAAGGTCATACCTTACTTTGGTAGCAGAGCTGGGCTGCAGAAGCAGCTGATACTTTTTACCAAATAAACCAACACAGTGAGTGTTTTCTTTGACTTCTTTGAACCAAACAGAATTTGCTAGCTCTGGGCCATTTAACAGATTGCATATGCATTTAACAAATAAAATCATATGTATATTACAACATATAACATCCCTAGTGACACCTGTTCACCTTGCTTTAGTACCCTTAAGTTGAAGAGGGGAAGACAATTCTGACTTGCCTGGAGACTTGCCCAGTAGAGAGTTCTCTGGGAGTGTTTTGCTAAACATAGGCACCTGGGACTCCTTCAACTAGGACATGTTTTCAAAAGTGCCAGACATCGATGTGAACTGTACGTCAGAAAAGAGTCTCTCCCAAAGTAGTTTGGAAGAAGTTTTCAGCCCATTGAGGGGTTTGAACCAGCGTCCTTACTGGAAGAAAACACATGTCTCCAAGAAACTGTTGGTGAGCCTACCCTTGGTAGCTCCATTTTTATCACATCATGGGCAGAGCTTCTTCAAGAGGGCAACTAAGTATCTGCTGCCCAGAAAGTGCCAGTAGTTTCTCTGGTAGCCACCTCACACGCCAACACAGCTCCTTCACTACAGAACAGGAAAAGGACCAGTAAAAAGAATTCTCAAAGTTGCAGACGGGATTAAGTCGACAAACCAGTGAACATAGGACAGGGCACTGAGTCAATGTGCTGAGTGGCACTACTCTGAAGGCACAGATTGCATCAAGCCCAGCAGGGAGGTCTGTCTTCCAGCTCAGTAGCGCACAGGCAGGTTAGAACACTTACAACAGAGATGCTTTCAGACCCCCTAAGCCAACAGGATCCTGTCTTCTCCTTGCAGATTTCTACTATGATTCGTTCTAGGAGAGGTAAATAGTGAGGTGATTGAACCAACTTCCATATAACAGTTGTTTCCTGCATGATGGTCTGTAAACTGTTCAATTTAGGCTGCTCTTGTCGACATGTAACAACAGAATTGTTCTCCCTGGAGTCCCTCCTAATGACATAGATACATTCTATTCCCATTGTAAGAGTGTTCTAAGATAAAGTTAGATCTATGTGTGTATTAAAGATACAGTAAGATAGGAGAGTGAGGTGCAGAATGTTTAGCCATTTGATTTGGGGTATTTTATATTTTCATTTGGGGGTAAGAGTAAGGCAGAGTCAAGTGCTTTTAGACAGAGTGTCCCCAATTTTCTTTTCTTTTTTAAAAAAGAATTACTTATTTAGTTAAAAAGATATTATTACTCTATTTGACCAGAAAGAAAGAGGAGAGAGAGAGAAAGCAAGCAAGCCACCAGGTCTGGAACTCAAACCATGGTCATTCATGTGGGAGTCCAGTGCCTTAACCACCACACCACCTGCCGACCCCTCCCTGATTTCCTTACACTTCCAGGAGTGTATGTATGAGAGTGTCATATAATAGGTCTTTGGTGTCAGGAAGATTGTATGCTTAGTTCATCTGTCTATGTAGGAGGACAGATTTATAATCTAGGAGCTACCCTTGTCCTTAAGTTACTGAATCCACATTAAAGAACCTTCTTTCTCTTTCAAGGTATGGTTTAAGAATCGAAGAGCTAAGTGCCGCCAACAACAGCAGCAACAACAAAATGGAGGTCAAAACAAAGTGAGACCTGCCAAAAAGAAGACCTCGCCGGCTCGGGAAGTGAGTTCAGAGAGTGGAACAAGTGGCCAGTTCACTCCCCCCTCTAGCACCTCAGTCCCAACCATTGCCAGCAGCAGTGCTCCTGTGTCTATCTGGAGCCCGGCTTCCATCTCCCCACTGTCAGATCCCTTGTCCACCTCCTCTTCCTGCATGCAGAGGTCCTATCCCATGACCTATACTCAGGCTTCAGGTTATAGTCAAGGATATGCTGGCTCAACTTCCTACTTTGGGGGCATGGACTGTGGATCTTATTTGACCCCTATGCATCACCAGCTTCCTGGACCAGGGGCCACACTCAGTCCCATGGGTACCAATGCAGTCACCAGCCATCTCAATCAGTCCCCAGCTTCTCTTTCCACCCAGGGATATGGAGCCTCAAGTCTGGGTTTTAACTCAACCACTGATTGCTTGGATTATAAGGACCAAACTGCCTCCTGGAAGCTTAACTTCAATGCTGACTGCTTGGATTATAAAGATCAGACATCCTCGTGGAAATTCCAGGTTTTGTGAAGATCTGTAGAACCTCTTTTTTGTGGGTGATTTTTAAATATACTGAGCTGGACATTCCAGTTTTAGCCAGGCATTGGTTAAAAGAGTTAGATGGGATGATGCTCAGACTCCTCTTCTGATCAAAGTTCCGGGAGGCCTAGAAGGAAAAATGAAGGGCCTTAGAGGGGCCCACCAACCAGCAACCTGAAATGGACAAACCAATCTACTTAAGATCCCATCATAGTTTTAGATCATTGGTTTTCCTGATTTGCAGAATGATCAAAAGCATTGTAGCCATGTGCAACAAACACGACCAAAAAAGAAACAAAATCAAGTGAAACTAAATTGTGAGGGAAGGGAGGGAGGCATAGCCTTCTTAAGCAGAGGTGTTCCAATGTTTTAGCCAATCCTTGGTTGAATCTTAGGAATGAACAGTGTCTCAAGCTCATTCACGTTTCATGACCAACTGGTAGTTGGCACTGAAAAACTTTTCAGGGCTGTGTGAATTGTGCGACTGATTGTCTTAGATGCACTACTTTATTTAAAAAAAAATGTTCATAAGGAGTCAATATGTAGTTTAAGAGACAATCAGTGTGTGTCTTATATAAATGGTACATCTGTGGTTTTTAATCTGTGCTAGACTTCAAAACTGTGATCTCCTGTTATTGTATGCAACCTTGAACTCCACCTCTGCAGGGGTTCTTCTGTGATTAAATAGGTTATAATTATAAGCAAAATTCAGAGCAACTAAGTACTGATCTAAAATGATTACCTTTGGCTGGAGGTGAGCTGCACTGAAACTGTACGACAAAATGTCTCTGGACAAGGAGAGTGAGAGAAGAGAAACAAAAGGACACAATTCATCTGTAATTTACTGTTGGTAAACCTAGCAGTAAAGAGACATTGGTCAATTGCTCTGACCCTGATGAATTTCTAAACTGAGATCTTTGTCGTTTATGCTTGCAGATGTTAACTGGAAAAGTTATATATGCATAAACCTTTTCTTCCTGGATTTGGCAGATATGTATAATTATATTAAAATGGTTCTAGCACAACATTGGGTCCAGTTTAATTTTACATCACTATTTAAAACAGTTTTTTTTTTCCCCCTTAGGGCAGAAAGAAAATTAGCAAACTTTTTTTTTTTTTTTTGGTGGGGAGTAATCTATGGATGAACTCTATGAATAACCAGGGTATATGAACTTTTTGTGACTTTTATCAGGATTGCTGCGAAATTGAATTTAGAGAGCCTAACAATCATTAGGGTGTTGTTTTCCTTGCTTTTCTCTCCTTGATGCAAATCTGAATGATTTCTTAGGCACTTTACTTCAAATAGATCAATTTTTTTTTTTTTTTAACAGGGAGTGGAAGAACTGGAGTGTCTCTGAGCAAATGAGAATGACAAGAATTTTTATTTTCCTCTTTGGCTAAGGGGATTTTTTTTTTTTTTTAATTTCCAAAAAATCTGAGGTAAACAGGAGAGGGAGTGTAATCAGAATCTGAAAGCAATTCAGGCAGAAATGATTTCAGAACAAAAGAGTTTCAGAAAAGTTTTAAAACCTATCATTTCAGTAGCTGAACATAAGGCACCTTGGTCAGTTTTCTTTTCCCCCCCTTAAAGTGCTGAGGGAGAAATAGGAGGTCCCTGTTTAGTTGTAGCTGTATTCTGTAAACCAGTCACCAGGAAAGACACATGGGCCAATGATCCAGTTGCTCCTCAGGTAAAAGCAATATTTCATTTCAGTTTAAACTTTTTATGCTCTTAAATTTGACCCGAATGAACTGACTCTTGATTGTAACTTCTCAAATGAAGGTTAGCAGTTGCAACCATTTTGTTTTCTGGCTATTTCATTTTTCGTCCCTGGCTGTGGTGCTCTCTGGAATCCTACCTGATCTTGCCTCAGAAGTAGAGTGTTTGTTTTGTCGCTAAAGAAATGTAATTGTTTACACCGACATTTAAAATTGAATTTGACGGCAAGATTTCCCCAGTCCCTTCTGATAATACTCCTTCTACAGTTTACATCGAGCGAAATGAGGGCCTGAGAAAGTCTTTGCTTTAAGGATTCTCAGCTTCTAGGCTCTAATCTCCAAACGTTTTTCATGCAAAAAAAAAAAAAAATGAAAGCAAATTCAATTTAACCGATTTCTCACACTGCCTTAAGTTTTCAGGATGCCTCACAAAGGGTCAGGAAAGATTACCCTTCCTTTTAAAAATAAAGGCGGCAAACATCGGGCTACTCAGCAAATGACGCGGTAGCAGTTCCTCTTCTGAAACTTAGTAAAAGGAGCAGGGCAGAAAGAGGAGGCGCTGAGCACCTTCTGAAACGAGTATTCCCAGCACCTTTGCACAGCTTCGCTTAACTGAGGCCACGCAGTTAAGTCCCTGTGAATTGACGGCGAAGTAGAATTGAATTCCGCCTGACCGCAGGCAACGGAGGGAGGGGAAGGGGGCGGGAGCAGGCACCGGCTTAAAGACACCCAGAGAGGTCTGACCGCCACTCCTAGGCCAGGCCGGATTTAATGAAGTTAATAAGCGCAGTAGGTGCTACCTGGTGTTGAAACGGCACCGCCCTCGGAAGGCGTCAGGGAGCTCTGTCCACTGCAGGTCGGCCCTCTGAGACTGCAGTGTAATCCCAGTTTTGGAGGACAGACGAGGGTGGGGGTAGTCTGCAGCTCCAAACCTTTATCGTTCCCATAAAGATTCTCGGCCCTTTGTGTTTCACCTTGGGAGTGTTTCTTCCCTTCATAGATAAGAAGAGAAATTCAATCAAGTCAATTAAGTTCCGGCTTTCCAAAGCTCCGGGTCTTAGATAAGGGTCGGTTTCCTCAACTCTCACACGGTTCCCTCTAATCTCACCTTTCCTGTGGGTGTCCCCACCTCATCCAGCCTGGCACAACTGCTGCCTTGGAGCTGGGCTTCGAGAAAACGCGGTGCCCAAGTGTGGCCGGCTCGGGCTCCTCGCCGATCTGGAGGGGCTGCATTTTCTAAATCTTTACCGCCCAATCCGAGCTACGGAAAAAGCAGTGGCATCCCTGCCCCGGGGGATCCCGAGCCCGGAGAGTTCGGCGGCGGCTCTCCCGGCTGGAGCAGGCCCCTGCCCCACGCAGCCCGGGCCAGGCAGGGCGAGGGGGAGACTCTCCTGCCCGGTGTCCCTGTTTCTGGTCTGGTGCGGCCTTGAGCCTTACCCAGGCCGCCCTCCGCACCCAGTGCGCTTCCTAGGCCGCAGGCTTCGCTGCCGCGGGAAAGGCCAAAGCACCTCTGCAGGGTTTGCGCGAGGCTGGGAGCAAGGGCCTCCGTGTCACACCCCGGCCCGGAAGTCAAGCCTCCGGGTCAGCGCGAGCCTGGGAGCCTGTCGCTGGTACACGTCACGGCCTGGTGGAGTTAGGGGGTCATACCATCTTGGGGGTTTGGGAGCGGGGGACTCTCCTGGAGGCGAGCGCCTTGCGCTGGGAGGAGCTAAAGGGAGGCCCAAGGAGAGGACGGCGAGTTCGGTCCCGCGCGGGGAGTCGGGGCCAGGGCTGCGAAGGAGAGCGTGGCTTGGCCCGGACGTCTCCCGGGAGGATGAGCCGCAGACGGCTGGGGAGGGACCACTCCTTCCGGCTGCGAAGGGCGAGGCCGCTGCCGCCACCGCGGGGGTTCCAGCCACCGCAGCAACCCCCCTCCCCGCGTCCAGGGCAGGCCCGGCCCAGCTGGACCTGTTTTGCCCACCCCTCCAGTCCTGGGAAAGCCAGGTGCATGGCTAGAGGGGCTGGGGCAGTTCGCCACTGGAGCTGAGGCTTCCGGTGGGCAGCCCGAGTAGCCCCCAGTTAACCTCGGCGCATCCTCTCTCCCACTCCTCTAGGTCTCCTTCCTGAGTGTCCGCTCGGTTCCTTAAGACCCCGCACAGCACTCGGCGACCCCGCAGGCCCAAGGCTGGCTCTGGAATGGGAACCGGTGTCTTTGGCATCCGGGCAGCGTAGCTTTGCCTGCAGAGCAGGGGCCACAGTTAAGTGCTTGCCTCCACTTAACCAGAAGTGGGCGCACCCTCGACTAGTCCGGGGCCGCATGCCACATGTTCGAACCCGCATCTCACACCCGGTGAGAAACTTGCTGTTGTCACCCGGACAAAGCTGTAACCCAAAACCAGGCGTGCCAGTGTGAGGTGGTGGCTTACTGCATACAGAGACATGTTTTCAGGCATGCAAAAGAAGAGCAGAAACGAGTCTGATAAGGGACAGACTCATCCCAGCCAGAAGTAAGCGGACGTCAGAGAAAACCAGAATAGGAAGGTGCAGGGTGGGATTCCACCAAGACCTCTGCTCCTGCCTTCCTTCCAGACCTCCTTCCAAACCTTTAGGGAGGACAGTCTCTCTCCCTTCTGTAAGACTAATGAGGTGGATCCCCTGTCAGATATCTGCATGCCCAGATCTGCCATCATCGCCCAGATCACCTCTGTTTTTCTCTCCTAAACAGGCCGTGCCCTGTCAGAACAGGGTGCCCTGATAAAACCTGATTCTCTTAGTTGCCCCATTCCTGCCCTTGGGTTCATGTAATACAAAGGGAGCCCCTAGGAGTTTCCCTTGGGATGGGGCAAGCCAAACCCCAAACAAAACCCACCCATGTTTTTTAGTATTAGGCTCTGAAACTGCACAGATTATAGGATTTGTCTCGGACAGAATTAACATTACATGTGAAACCGTCGTGCTCTGGTGTATTGAGACATGTTGTATAGGATTGCTTGGAGCATCTCTTCCAAACAGCCTAATAATAACATGTGACCTTAATAAATGGGTTAAAAAACTGATTAAAACGAAATCTAGGCACTATGTGTAAAGACTTTTTTTTTTCCCCCGATGGAAGCAGTTCGAAGGAAACGGAACCAGAGCAGGAACTGAAAGAAGCTTCAGTATGCAGAAGAGGCTGGAGAGAAGGAGGAAACAGGCAGGCATTTGAAAGGCCCTCAACTATGCAGCAGTCCTCAAGCCAAAGGAGGCCCCCCAAAGCTAGAGAGTCAGCCAGACTTCCGCTCTTGCAAGCAGTGTTTTATGTTTTAAAATCAACCTGCTGTCGACTGCAAACAAACAATAAGCAAATTCAAATAAAGGAGCCCTACCAAGTCCAACCCATTTGGCCAAAGATAACTGCAGGTGCCAGGGTGGCCGGGCAATCACTAGGGGGAGGGCGGCTTCAAATTTTGTTTTTCTCCTAGAGGGAAAGTCAAGCAGCATGAGGTCTATGACTCACTTTTATTCCTTAATCTCCCCTACCCTTTGCCTTTGATTCTTAGTTGAAAAAAAAAAACGATATTTTGAAAAAAGAAAGAACAAAAAAAGAAAACAAACAAACAAAAAAGAATCCCACAGCAAATATAAGGGTAAGTGTGCAAAGTTGGAATTGACTTTTGTTTCAGCACCGCCAGCAAAAAATCAGATCGAATGCTCTGCCACCCTCTCTAGTGCCCCTGCCTTAGTTTTTCCTCTTTAGGGATGAGAAGGGGGCTTTAGATTAGGATTTCTCAGTCTACTTGACATCACAAGGAGACGTTTCAGGCCCAGAGCATCTTTAAAAACAAGCTGCCAGTTTCTAGCAGCCATACAATTGCAATGGCTTTTGTGTCATCCCTGGACTGCCCATGAAATGGTCCACCAGCAAATGCTGCCTTTGGGAGCCACAGGAACAGCCGCTGGCCCTCCAGCCCAGGCTCCAGAGGTAAAGGCAGGAGAGTGCTGGTGACAGGTCTGGGATGCCACGTGGAAGGTTGTCCCTTCATCCTCCCTGTTTCCTCTTCGTGGGGGATTCGCCAGAGGCCTTAGGTTACTTTGAAACCAGAAAATCACTCATTGCAGCCTTGAGTTGTAAAAATCTGTTCCTAGAACCAATAGTCACATTTTAGGATCATGGACCATTAATAAAAATCTCCTTAACATTCAAATGGCTCTAAAATGCCTTGATAGCGGATTACTGGGGCCTAATGGACGTCGTGTGTGATAACATGGTCTCTGACTAGCGAGGTTCTGGAGTGGGTGTCTGACCACAGCTACCTGATTATCAGCTTATAGCCAAACCACTTTTTAGCTGCGATGCTCTTAAGAAGAAGCGTTCCTCCCGGCAGAGCCTGAGACTTCTGCGTTCTTCATTGAAACGATTTAACAATGGCAGTGTTCTGGAAAGGAGAGAGAAAAACCTGCCGGTAGGCGGAGGGTTACCGCCGGGGGTAAGGGGGCGGGTCACGATACACACTGCCTCACTTCTCCCTGGTCTCAATCGAGCAAAGTCCGAGGGGTGGTGATTCGGCGGATAGAGGTCCTTGCCTGGAGTGCCCGGGGTTGCCGCTAGGTCTGGGACTCTCCTGCTGGAGTCCCGCACCTGAAGGCCTCGGGCCGTCTCGGACGGCACCCCAGAAGTGGCCGCTCGGCTGACCCGCACACTGCTCGCACTGTCTGAGGGGACCAGCCGGTCTCCTGCGGGCGGCGGGAAAGCCTTCGGGCGGGCTGCTGCAGTAGACTGAGTTGAGGCCGAGCTAGCTGCCCACGGCCCTGGGGAGGGAGCGGGTTCCGGGGTTTCCCTGGAAAATGGCAAGGGCACCGTGTTCCCATTCTCCACCTTCACCTTTCACCTATCAAGCAAACCAAGTGAAAGTCTCTGAAAACAGCCTCTGACTGCAAAGTACACAGCTGCATCACCAGGGCGTGTGGGGGGGAAGGGGCTCCCCATTCTGCTCACGACGCTGCGAGGCTTATATCTTCTGGGGAGCCAGAGTGGTACCAGGGGCGGCAGGGAGTTACTGGAGAGGCTGAGGGCTGCTTTCTGGCCAATTACGTGATACACCGGGATCACGATCCGCGCCTTCGACAGGCCTTGAACCTATGGCACCCGAGGCCGGCTCGCGGCTGCACAGGCTCAGCAGCCAGGTTTCCTGATAAGCAACTGACCAGGCCAAGTCTGTCCGGCCCATGACCCCAGAAACGTCGTGCCATTGCTCTCGGAGTTGGGGGAGGCCTGGGGAGTACGGGGTCTTTAGCAGGGTAAGGGTGTGCTGAGTGTGGGCACACCGACACCGATGCCGAGGGGTAAGGACCCCGTCAAGCGCACGTGGGACCGCGGCCCCATGTTGGCAGACTCACCAGTCCAAGTTTCGCCTCCCCAGCTTCCTGTGGTGAGAAGATGCGGGCTTGGCCTCCGGGCTCTTCTGCTGCTGGCGTAACTGGGCCTTCGGGGCCGGGCTGGGCTGGGCCTGAGCGGCCGAGCTGCCCCTGAGACAGCGCCAGCGCTGTCCTTGGGCCCTCCCGGAAGTGCGCCCACAGGGCACCCGCCGCCCAGGCCGCCAGCTGCCGTGGCTTCCGGTTCCGATTGGAGGCCTCGCAGGCTGTGCCCTGAGCAGTGAGATAACCTCGTGCCAGGACCGGTTTTGACGCTGGTTTAAGGAATTGGCCTAAGGTGAATTCAGAGTTAGAGCTTTTGAACCCTGTGGGTGTACATATAGAGTTGTCCCTTCCCATTCCTTCAGGGAAGCAAGTTTGATGACCTTTGAGTTACGCTTGGTTGGAGATTTCTAACTGCCTTATTGCTATTGCTTAGTGCTGGGATCATATATATGTATGTGTATATACATATCTACATATATATGACAGATATTTGGCCAAAATTATATATTAAATTAAAATGATATTAGGTAAATTTGGAGTCACATTAATATTTTACATTTAAAATTGATGTAAGTCTAATTGAAATGCATCTTTGGGGACCAGCAGTTGATGTAGTGGCTATGTCGCTGGACTCCCATGTAGTCGACCGCAGTTCCAGTCCCGACCCAGTGGCTTAAACTCACACTGGGCTAGTGTGCGTGTGTGTGCCCAAGATTCCGGGAGGAGAAGGGATTGCGGTGTGGCCATCCCTCCTAGGGGGTGAAATTCTTGCTTTATGTCTCTCTGGCGAGCACACGCGCCCTGTAGCAAAAACCTCTTCCAAAAAAAAAAAAAAAATGCATCTTTGAACAGCTCTTCTCACTGATTAAATTGGTTTTCAGTTTTTTTTTTGTTTTTTTTTTTTTTTTTTTTTATGAGAGAGAAAGAGAAAGAGAGAGACAGAAAGAGGTAGGTATTGGTCCCTGCTGGAGGGTCCTCATGCCCCAGCTTCCGAGTAGCTAGGATTAGAGCATGTGGACCACCATGGGGGGCATGTTCAGGTTGTTCTGGGATCCAGACGGGGCCTTCCAGGTGACTCCAGGCATCTCTCAGTGGCACCCTCCTGTACCAACTATGCCTCTGCTGGGGCCTAATTGGTTCTATTTTAAGTTCTAGTTTAAGTTGACAATTTGAAGCTTTAGCAGGCTAAGAAGTGCTCAGACTATTTGTTAATTACCCTCTACCAGAAATATAGTCTTTATTTGGTCTTAAAACTGTCCCTCTGACTTTGAAATGAGGGAGAAATGGGAAATGTGGTACAAATATACATTCACTGTTTTCAAGGACAAGTACTTTTAGTTGATCCCGTTCACTTGAAATGGGTACGTTGCTTTGTGGCTTTTTTTCTTTTCTTTCATGTGCATTAATAAGGGCATAAATACTTGAGTTGATGTTGCTTTCAAATATTCTTAACCTGTGGTTCAGCATCCTTTGGGGTTAGTTGTCCATGGGTAGGTTTTATAGGACAAGTGATTTCCTTCAATTGTATAAAAATATTTTTTTTGGTCTATGTAAGCAGTGTAGTTTTCTTGGAAGATCCACAACTTTCATAAAATTCAAGAAAGGGTATGTTATCACTCAGCATTAAGAGTCATTGTTCTTGGGGCCGGCAGGTGGTGTAAAGAGCGCTGGACTCCCACATGGCCGACCATGGTTTGAGTCCTGAACCTAGAGGTTTGCTTTCTCACTTTCCCTCTCTGTCTCTTTCTCTCTCTCACTCTGTCCCTGTCTGGTCAAATTAAAATAAATAAATAAATAAAGCTCAATAAAATAATTCTTTTAAAAACTAATTTTATTTAAAAAAAGTCATTGGTCTTTTTGATGCATATGTTATTAAGAAACAGTGAACTTGGAAATAAAAACTACCATAGTTTTTGCTGGACAAGAATGCAGCCTTCTAAAATTTACATCAACTCTTAACTTTTTTATCTTTAAGAATTATTCTAACTGGGACCAGCAGTTAGCGTAATGGCTATGTCCCTGGACTCCCATGTAGTTGACCATGGTTCGAGTCCCGGCCCCAGTGGCTTAAACTCACACTGGGCCCGTGTGCGTGCATGCCCAAGATCCTGAGAGGAGAATGGAGGAGAAGGGATTGCAGCGTGGCCATCCCTCCCTGGGGGATGATTTCTCTCTTTCTATCTCTCTGTCTCTCTCTGTCTTTCTGGCGAGCGCACGCGCCCTATAGCAAAAACCTCTCCAAAAAAAAAAAAAAAAAAAAAAAGAATTATTTTAACTTTATTTATTTATTTATTTATTTTAATTTGACCAGAGAGTAAGAGAGTGAGGGAAAGTGAGAAAGCTAGCCGCCAGGTCTGGGACTTGAACTGTGATCGGCCATGTGGGAATCCAGCACCCTTAACCACCACACCACCTTCTGTCCCTGTCTCTTAACAGTTTTTTTAAAAAAGAATTATTTCATTTTATTTATTATTTTATTTGCTTTAGGGCATGTACATTCACCAGAGAGAGAGAGAGAGAGAAAGAGAGAGAGAGAGAAAGCAAGCAGCCAGGTCTGGGACTCGAACTGCAGTGGCCATGTGGGAGTCCAGCACCTTAACCACCACACCACCTGCTGGCCTCATCTGACCCTTAAATTTTAAAACAAAATAATCCTGAAAGTCTCTTTTATTTCTAAATTCATCTCAGGCTTAATCTGACTTATTGTTCATGAGGCCATTTATATGTGACAAATTCCAAAATTATGAAAGAACTAAATGATTTTTTTAATAGTATTTGCACATGAAATGTAAAATAGAAAATTTAAGCAAATATTTTAATGATTCAAACCAAAGAGCCAGTTTAACTGAAACAAAAAAAGCAGGAATTATAGCAAGGAGGAGCTGGCAGCTGGCATAGTGGTTAAAGCACTGTACTTGCACGGAACCTGACAGCTTGCTTTCTCACTTTCCCCCTTATCTCTCTGTCTCTCTCTGGTTAAATTATAAAAGGTGATGATAATGAATAAAATAAATCTTAACCAAAAAAATGACAACAATGAAAAAATATCAATGACGGGGCTAACAGGTGGCATAGTGGTTAAGGTACTGGGACTCCCACTTGGCGAACTGCAGTTTGAGTCCTGGATCCAGTGGCTTAGAACTTGGACTAGGCATGTGTACATGTGTGCCCAATATCCTGAGAGAAGAGTGGAGGAGAAAGGATTGCAGCGTGGTCATCCCCTCTTGGGGGTGATTCCTCACTTTCTCTCTTTATCTCTCTCGGTCTCCCTGGCAAGCACATGCACCCTATAGTAAACATTTCTCAAGGGACCAGCAGAAGGCATAATGGTTATATCGCAGGACTTCCACATAGTTGATTGTGGTTTGAGTCCTGGACCCAGCAGCTTGAAACATGCCAGGTGCATGTGTGCGTTCCCAAGATCCCGAAAGGAGAGAATGGAGGAGAAGGGATTGTGGTATGGCTATCCCCCCTGATGGACACTTTCTGTGTCTCTGTTTCTCTCTGTCTCTCTGGCAAACACATGCTCCCCATAGCAAAAATCTCTCTAGGAAAAAAAAAAATCAATGATCTGGCCCTAATTAAAAATTTTGGAAAATTTAGACTGCATTGATTCTCTCTATACATACATACATTACCAATCATGCCCAGATTCTCAAATTTTTCTGTTGAAAGTTTTATTTCCCTTAAAGCTTGATAATTGTCAAGGTAGATGAAATAATAGGCAAGGGGAGGGAAGGCTTCTGACTGAGTCAGAAAAAGGGCATGGCTGTACCATCCAGGTGAGGCATTCCGGCTGACATGGGATAATCACCTGTAGGAGACCCACAGCAGAATATAAATTAAATACTCAGTCCTGTCATCCAGAATACACAGACCCTGCCCACCCTCCACACCACAGCTCCCCAGCTTACTTTCAACATTGTCGGAGAGGATATCTTCCATTAGTGCAAGAGGAAGCATAATCTATGGGTTTTTTTTAGCATTTGATCCTTGTGCAGAGGCTTCCAGTTAGAGTCAACATTGCAGCTAAGATTTGGATCTGGTCCCTAAAATAGCCTGAACCGGGTGACCTCAGGCAAGTAGACGCAAGATACTAGCAATTTATTTCATATCAGCTCCCAAGCCATCACCAGATGATAACAACCCTTGGACACTGTTAATCTCTGCTTGATTCAAACTGGTGACCGCAAGGTGAAAGGCGAGGGAGTTATCTCTGAGCAATTCATGTGGCCTTCCACAGATTGCAGGTTGGGCCAATACAATTGAAGCCTCTTCTCTAGTGGTTACTTTAAAAATTTCATATCCAAAGTCTTTGGTCTTTGTTGGACTAGAAGGTAGGGGGGCTTTATCAAGGAAAATGCCCGAGGGCCAAGATGTGGGAGCTTAGAATCCAATACAAATTAGAAAGGTTGGAAAGGTAACTGTGTGTGTTCCCTGCCCAATAAACTTTGAACAACACCACTGTGACTATGACTAGAAAAAAGCCTCTGGAAATGGATGTTTTTTGCCAAATAATACAGGGAAAATACACCTTAAAAAGTAAAAAGCAAAGTTCTGGCTAAAATTGACTTTATTATTTTGAAAACGGCTTTATTTTGGTAAGATCAGTGCAGATCACCATATACTCATTGGCATCAGTT
Source organism: Tupaia tana (assembly GCA_026018925.1). NCBI lineage: Eukaryota > Metazoa > Chordata > Mammalia > Scandentia > Tupaiidae > Tupaia > Tupaia tana. The sequence continues at coordinate 222,220,911 of JAKSZU010000001.1, read as the reverse complement.
CAAGATTAGAAGGAGCAGGGGAAGAGTGGGGACTAAGAAAAGGGATATACTGGCAAACAAAAGCTGTCCTGTGTCTTGGCGCCCAGAGGGAAACCAGGCTAAGAGGCCTTTGGGGGAACCAATTCTGTTTGCACTTTTCAAATATGTCAAGGGAATAGTTTTAGCCTCATATCCCAGGGTATTCAGCTCTCGCCTGAAGTCATAGAAATGTGCTTTTTTTTTGGTTGTTGGAATTATTCTGCCCCTGCTGCCCCAGTATCCTAGTTTAATGATTCTATTTGATTTTGCTAGATCACTTTATAGAGGATTGACCAGTAATATACTGCAGCTATTTTAATAACATGTTTTTAAGGTCCGTGTGTTGGGAGTGGGGTTATTGATGGTAAAGTAAAAAAGAAAAAAAAAATATTTTAAGTACTTTTAGCAATAAGCTCCTTTGGACTGGATCAAAGACTAACTTGATATACGCAGAATTCAGTGGTCCTCAGCCAACAGTTTATAGAGATATCCCACTATGTTGATTTATAATTTCATTCTTACATCCTTTGTTTGCTGCCATACACTCTATTGTTTTTATTTTATTTTTAAATTCTTTTTCTTTTTAAATTTTGCTAGAGGGCCATATTTGCCAGAAAGAGACAGTGAGAGCTGAAAAGGAAAAAAGCACCCTCCATGGGGAATAGTTATGCAGCAATCCCTTCTCCATTTTCCCTTCCTTTCAGGATTTTGGGCATACTTGCACATGCACCTGATGTGTGTTTCTTTTTTCTTTTATTAAATAATTATTTTATTTAACTATTGATTTATTTTTATTTGACCAGAGAAGGACAGAGTGAGAGAGAGAGAGAGAGAAATAGAGAGGGAAAGTGAGGAAGCAAGCCACCAGGTCCCTCCTGTACTTGAACCTTGGTCAGCCATGTGGGAATCCAGTGCCCTTAACCACAATGCCACCTGGCAGCCCCTATTTTATTTAACTTTATGTGTTTATTTATTTTAATTTGACCAGAGAGAGAGAGAGAGAGAGAATGAGAAAGCAAGCCACTGGGTCTGGAACTTAAACCATAGTCAGCCATGTGGGCGTCTAGCACCCTTAACCACTATCCCACCTGGTGGTCCCCTGATGTATCTTATTTTTTTAAGAATTATTTTATTTAACTTTATTTCTTTCTTTAATTTGACCAGAGGGAGAGAGGAAGTGAGAAAGCACCGCCAGGTCTGGTACTCAAACCACAGTCGCCAATGTGGGAGTCCAGTGCCCTTAACCACCGTGCCACCTGCTGGCCCACCCCTGATGGGTTTTGCAAGCTGCCGGGTCTGGGACTTGAACCAGGCAGTCAGCCTTGTGGGATTCAGCACTTTTAACCACAGGTGGCCTAGCTGCCATACATTTTTAACTAAGAGGTATTTGCAGGGACCAGCAGGTGGCGTGGTGGCTAAGGTGCTGGACACTCCCACATGGCTGACCACGGTTCAAGTCCTGGATCTAGTGGCTTGGTTTCTCACTTTCCTTCTCTCTTCCTCTCTCTCTGAGTGTCCCTCTCTGGTCAAATTAAAATAAATGAATAGATACAATTTAATAAATTATTCTTTAAAAAAAAAAAGAGGTATTTGCAAGTACCACTCCATTGTTTGAAATCTTTTCCCCAAAATGACGTACTAAATACATGTAAGCTATGATTACTAATAGAGAAACAAAGTAGTCACAGGATAGGTTTATTGTACACAGTTGGTAAAGAGACACTCATACCAAAAAGCCACTGATTGATAAAGTGGTGTGATTGTCTAAGTGATTGTGGAGAAATAAAGCATGAAATAAACATTGAATTATTATTACTGCTTAAGGCTGACTTTACCTTCAGTGTCTTGCAGATGTAAGCTTTAAACAGCATTCAGAGGGTCACAGCATTTGCTTGGTTAGATAAGTGGTAAACCATCATGGTTAGAGCATTTGGAAGGGGTTACAGTTTCAGGAGTGTCTGCTTCATGACAGATGGTCTGGATAGAGCCCTGAGCCCAGAAGAAGAGGAAACCAGACCTCTGTTCTCTGGGCCTATTGTTACCACATCTTATGATTATGACAATGATGGTAGTGATAGGAGTGATTTCCCATGTTGAAGTGGTTTGCATTCATCTTAAACTAATTAGCAGGGTGTTGGTTAAGTGATACATACAACCTTTCAAAAATCTATTCAAATTACTGCTTTCCAGAGGTTGGTTTTCATTTAGGTCTAGAACTTTCACATTTGTATGTTTCATTGATAACTTGAGTAGTTTTGGTGCCAACGGACGTTTGTACCTTTGCTTATAGAATTTCTTTTTTTATTTGCTGTGGAGCATGTGCACTAGCTAGAGACAGAGAGAGAGAGAGAAAGTAAGGACCTCCTAGAAGGGATGGCCACACTGAAATCCCTTCTCCTTCACTGTCCTCTTGGGATTTGGGGCATGCACATTCATATAGTTGACATGTTTTTCAAGCTACCACATCTGGATCTCAAATTGCACAGTTGACCATGTGGGAATCCAGCCATCTTAACCACCATGCCAGTAGCTGGTTCATCTTTTCCTGAGCTTGGTTCATTTTACAACAAACTTACATACACATTAGATTTTTGTTGTTGTTTTTGCCTCTCTCTCTCTCCTTCTCCTAGTATTGTAGAAATCCTCTTACAACATTATTTAATAAGGAGCTATAACTTTCAGGTGCTTAGGAAATGTAAATCAGGGCATGGTTGTTAAGGGTGCTAGACTCCTACCTGGCCAGCTGTGGTTCAAGTCCCACACCTGGCAGCTTGCTTTCTCTCTCTCGCTCGCTCGCTCTGCCTGTCTCTGGTCAAATTAAAATAAATAAATAAAGTTAAATAGAATAATTACTTTTTTTTTTTTTTAAAAAAAAAGGAAAATGTAAATCAGCACATATTTTTTGTTATTTAAGAATTGGGCCTCAGTTTTACCAGGGACATGGTTTGGGAAAGGGTTTAATTTTCAACCTCTAGAGTTAGATCATCTGAGTTTATTTCTCAGCTTCCTTATAATTTGGTAGATATTTGTCTTTATGAAGATTATTTAAGCCCTCTGTGCCTTAGTGTCCTCATCTGTAAAACAGAAAATTCTTCTTTTAAAATAATTATTTTATCTCACTTTATTTATTTGCTATTTATTTAGTTAATTAGTTTAATTTGACCAGAGGGGGACAGAGTGAAAAAGAGAGAGAGAGAGAAGGAAAGTGAGAAAGCAACTGCCAGGTCCAGGACTCGAACTGCAGTTGGCTATGTGGGAGTCTAGTGCTCTTAACCACCATGCCACCTGCCAGCCCAGAAAATACAATACTTTCTTTTGTTTTTTAGAATTGTTTTATTTAACTTTATTTATTTTATCTATTTTAATTTGGTCAGAGAGTACAGAGCAAGAGAGAGAGAGAAAGGTCAAGTAAGAGAGCAAGCCACCAGGTTTGGGATTTGAACCACGGTCAGCCATGTGGGAGTTTTGCACCATTAACCACCATGCCATCTGCTGGCCCTGAAAACATAATACTTTCTACTTCTCAGTTTGTTGTGAGAATTAAAGCACTTAGCTCCTTGTCTAACAGGTAACAAATGCTTAATCCGTGTTCACTATTAGCGTTATCATCATGATTGCCATTGCCATTGGGTCAGTCTCTGAGTCAGAGTCAAGAGCCTAGATGAACTAAGGTTGATCATATTCATTTTACTGAAAGGCAGGAACACAGGCATAATAGGAGGAACTCAAGAGGAGAGCTTGTATAATGTTATATATCAAACTATAGATAGCATAACTGTATGGTTACATTTGTTTTGTATTATGTCTACCTTTGTCACAAATAGTCTGCATCCTTCGTTCAATAAAGAAAAAAAAAAGAAGGATTTAGAACTCTTCCAATATATTTGGAAAGAAGGAAGTAATAGAAAAGACAAATTTGACAAGGGGGTCAAAACAAACCACCCCACTGTCTTCAAATGGTATTTCTTGTTCTCTTCATTTAAGATTTAAAATATATCTCCATTATCACAAGTAGTTCTTTCCCAGTTCCAAGTACTCCGAACACCAAATTTCTCTTACTGTAGTTGAGAATGATACTGGTATGCTTATTACCACATGATTTAGGTTAATTCAGTCTGTGGGCAATGTTTATTGCCCCCTCATCTCTATAAACACTGTCAAAACATGGTTTTAATTTCCTTTTAAATGTGACTCAAACAGAGCTGCCAACACATTTCACACTCCACCCCACCAAACATAGGCATTAGTTGAAAAAAAAAGTGCGGCAAAGCTGTTTAGTAATGGAGTAATGGAGACCTTATAAATAGGAATCTTGGTTTAAAAAAGAAGTAAGAAAATAATTGGGAATAAAAAAGATTTTATGTAAATCAACCAGTATGGATGATGGCAGAAGGAGAAGAGAACAGGGTAATGAATTTGTTCAAATGAATTTACTGAAGACAGATGCTCAGCTCTCTAAGGAATTACTAAGAAAACGAGTAAGTGGCTAGAGGGGCTGATATCTCAAGAAAACCTGAATAGGCAAAATGGACCGCATTTGCAAAGAGCAAAGCTTTCTTTAGTCATCAGCTTCAGCAGTTCTTCAACACACAGGTCTGTGCAAGCAAGCAATTTAAGATTGCAAAATCAAAACGTGTCTCAGGACATGGGCAGGGAGGCGAGACTTCTTTTGTGATGTCTGCAATGGAGCAAGAACCTGAAAACCAACTACAAGTGTCTGAAAAGGCATTCCCCCCACTCCCACCCCCCACCCCCAGGCAGTAGAAGAATTGTCCATGGGCATACAAGGAGTTAATTTGGAGATTTGAAAACGAGAAATCTCTCAATGATGACTTCTCACAAGCTGTGGAAGAATCCCTCAAGGGAAGAGGCAGCAACTCCAGGTTAGAAGACTTAAAGATAGGGAAGGAAGAACACATGCAATCAAACCTTGGGGAACTGTCTAGTATTCGTGAAAGGATGAACTTACTACCAAATGTCCTGTAAGGTGTGAGTTTTCTTCTTATTAAACACCACTCTTACTTTCAGTTCTCTTGACAGTTATGAAACTAATGGTATATTGTCAAAGGGATTTCTGTAGGGTCATGTGGATTTGCATCTGTCTTACAAATAAGTGTTTCTTAATAAGAGATAGTATTTGCCTTAAAGACACTTGAGCTTTGGGGCCGGCAGGTGGTGTAGTGGTTTAAGTGCTAGACTCCCACATGACTGACCGCAGTTTGAGTCCTGGACCTGGTGGCTTGCTTTCTCACTTTCCCCTTTTCTCTCTCTGTCTCTGTCTCTTTGGTCAAATTAAAAAATACATAATAAAAACAAAATTAAATAAAGAAATAATTTTAAAAAGGCACTTCAGCTTTGACCTCCTCAGGAGACTGAAAGAATAACCAAGTATAGGGACAACCAGTTAGCGTAATGACTATGTCGCTGGACTCCCACGTAGTCGACCACAGTTCAAGTCCCAGACCTGGCGGCTTAAATTCACGCCGGGCGCATGTGCGTGCATGCCCAAGATCCCAAGAGGAGAATGGAGGAGAAGGGATTGTGGCGTGGCCATCCCCCTTGGTGGGGTGATTTCTCGCTTTCTATCTCTGTCTTTCTCTCTTTCTGGCGAGTGCACGCGCCCTATAGCGAAAACCTCTCCAAAAAAAAAAAAAAAAGAAAGAAAAAAGAAAAAAAAAGAATAACCAAGTATATTCTCATGGCTACTATACATTTCTCTAAATAGCAGATACTAACTGCATGACTTCCAACTACATGAATAATAAAACTAAAATGTTCTTCTGACCTTAGAGATGTTAAACTATATGTTAGCATGGCTATTGGAAAGGGTCCTCAGGTGTCAGATTTATTAAAAATTAAGTTTCCATGTAAACTTTCCTTACAATTTAGGTTAAGCCAGGGCCACAATAAAGAAATATATTTCAGCATATATTTGAGGGTCGTCTGTAGTGGGCACCATTCTAGATGTGGAACGCACAAAGATTGCAGCCTCCATGGAGCTCGTATTTGTTCTCAAAAACAAACATGATGGTGGTGCTGACAGCAGTCAGAAACTTTGAATCAAAGCACTGATGGGTCTAAAGGTGTACGGAAATGAGAATAACATCAGAAGCTTAATCTTCATGGGTGCTCTGATGACCAAAAACACATTTTTGCTAAAACTAATTTGAATATAATTTAATTTTCTAATGAATGGAAGTTCCATTCAGAGAGGGACTGGGAAATAGGTACTATCAGGTGTGTGTGAAGGGAGGTTGGAGCACATGGTTGATCTGCACTGAGATCATACGTGGGTCTCAGGGTCTGTGGCTGTTGGAACTCCATATGGTGTCATGTGTACTGGCCCTGTGGTGTGACAGTTGTTGCTAACAAGCTTGGCTTTGGTTTGAATGTCTTCAAAACTAACCCCTCCCTCACCCACTCCAGTTGCATCAATCAAACCAACTCCTAAAAAAAAAAAAAAAATAGGCTGTTAAAGGAGAGCCAAAGTGTCGCTGGAATGGGCAAAAGCAATTACTTAGTGTTTTCTACAGACATGGTGATTGTAAATTAAAGAAAGGCCCTTTTGGAAAAGACAGTCCATTAAGAGACCACTTAATGTTTAATTACATGCGGTTGGGGACGCCACGGAGTAGCAGCTCAGCCAAATAGGTCATCAACATCTAGGATAGACATGGTGACTGATGCAGAATTTCCTTTTGAGTTCCAGGTACAAAAATGCAAGCCCAGAGTGGTGTATTCTCACACTCTGGGGCTACTATAATACTTAATTATTACTGTCCCTGTGGTGTAATGTGATCCTGAAAAATGTCATGAAAGAATTCCTCTAAATTGTTTGTTTCTTTGCTCTTCCTCCTCCTCCCCAGTTTCTATTTCTTGGCTCTGTTCTTTTCTGTAGTTGCCTTTCTCTCTCTCTTCCCTCCCTCCAAATGGTATTGTGAAGTTGAATTCACCAGGTGTGCAAACTTCCTCCCTCATCTGACACTTCTTTGGCAGAAAGCACAGGTAGCCCAGCAGGTATTGTCAGGGTCAAGTTAAAAAATAACAAAACCTGCCAACGCAGATTTCCTTCTTGTGGCGCCTGGCATCAATGGGTTCTCAAAAAGACTGCTGTGGCTTTAATATTTCCCTTTTTACAGCTGGCATGAACTTGGCAGTCCATGCATGCACAGCTCACCAGCTTTCTCTTACTCTGTCTTTGTCAGGCCCAGAGAATGGGCATTTCCTCTGGCCCCCAAGGCCAGGGCCACAGGGACAGGTGCAGGATGGTGCACAGCTTTATTCTATTTAGAAAAAGCTAACTGGGAAAAGTACTGTCTTTAGGTCTCAGTTTAAACCTCAGTGGTCACTGAACAGGCCTTTGATATATCAAAAGTGAGCTAACTTGGTAAACGAATGAAGACGTTTTTAATCTGTGTGGTTTGTTGAGCCTTATTTATTTTTTTGGTTTTGTTTTATTGCTTTTCCTTTTTAAAATTTAAAACTAGAAGAAGACATGTTGCAGTAAATAGTGATAAGTAGTGGGACCAGCAGTTAGCGTAATAGCTATGTCACTGGACTCCCACGTAGTCCACCGTGGTTTGCGTCCCGGACCCAGTGGATTGAAACTCACGCTGGGCGCGTGTGCGTGCGTGCCCAAGATCCCGAGAGGAGAATGGAAGAGAAGGGATTGCAGCGTGGCCATCCCCCCTGGGGGGTGATTTCTCGCTTTCTGTCTCTCTGTCTCTCTCTGTGTGTCTGGCGAGAGCAGGCATCCTATAGCGAAAACCTCTCCAAAAAAAAAATAGTGATAAGTAGTGAGTTATATGCCAGGTGTCAGAGGTTTCTTTCTTTCTTTCTTTTTTTCTTTTTAAGAGAGATTTTTGCTATAGGGTCTGTGTGCTTTACTGTGCAAATCACCTGGTGGTGTCATGAATGTAGATTCTGATCCAGTAGATTTAGGAGTGGAGCCCAAGAATTTGCATTTTGAGCAGTCTTCCAGGTGATGCTGATGCTACTGGTCCTGGGACCACGTATGGACACACGAGTTTTTACAACACTCGGCCTGGCCCAGGTGTAAACGTCCTTTTAGCTTCATCTCTATTGACTCCCCACCCTGCACTCTACATTCTAGCGAAACTGTTGTTCTTGACGTTCTCTGGTGATTCTCCGACTTGTGCTTTGATTCATGTTATATTCTTTCTGCCTGCTGAACCATTGCCTGTACTCATCCTTCCAGATAGCTCAAATGTCACCATCTCTTGTGAGGCTTTCCAGCTCAGCCACCCTCCTCCTTAGCTAGCTAATCTTTCTGTCTACCAAGTTCTCACAAAACTTTGCAAGTACTGATGTTTAGCACTTACTACAAGTTATCATAATTATTTGTTTACATGGTTGCCTTTCTAGGTACACCATGAACTATGCAGGGCAGGGAGCCAGGCCTTATCCATCTTATAATCCCAGGACCCACTATCTAGCTCAGGATGTAATAGGTCCTGAATAACTACTGGTTGAATTGACTTGAACTGAATGTCTCATTATTACTCTTTTGTAGAAGACTTTTAATGCTGAATGTTTTAGACAAAAGTCTACCTTGAGAGAAAGCCCTATACCTTCTCAATTTGTTGCAAACCGGGGCCAGCAGGTGGCATGGTGGTTAAGGGTGCTTGATTCCCACATCGCTGACCGCGGTTCGAGTCCCAGACCTGGGGGTTTGCTTTCTCACCTTCACTCTCTCTCTCTCTCATTCTGTGCCTCTCTGGTCAAGCTAAAATAAATAAATAAATAAACAAACAAATAAATAAAGTTAATAAAAAAATTCTTTTAAAAATAAATAATTCTTTAAAAACTTTGTTGTGAACCTAAAACTACTATAAAATATAAAGTGTATTTAAAGAATTATTTTATTTAACTTTATTTATTTATTTATTTTTAATTTGACCAGAGAGGGACAGAGTGAGAGAGAGAGAGAAAGTGAGAAAGCAAGCTGCCTGGGCCAGGACTTGAACTGCAGTCAGCCATGTGGGAGTCCAGCTACCTTAACCACCATGCCACCTGCCAGCCCCTATGAAGTGTATTTAAACATTAAAAACAAAAACAAAACAAACTTATCTTGGGTGGGCTGGCAGGTGGCGTGGTGGATAAGGGCACTGGGCACCCACATGGTCAACCACAGTTCAAGTCCCAGACCTGGTGGCTTGCTTTCTCTCTTTATCTCTCTGGTCAAATTAAAATAAATAAAACAGAGGACCAATAGGTAGCGTGGTGGTTAAGGCGCTGGACACTCCCACATGGCTGACCACAGTTCAAGTTCTGGACCTGACAGCTTGCTTTCTCACTTTCCCTATCTCTCTGTGTCTCTCTTTGGTCAAATTAAAATAAATTAATAAATAAATAAAATTAACAAAATAAAATAATTATTTTAAAAAATAAATAAAATAAATAAAGTTGCATAAAATAATTCTTTAAAAAAAAAATCCTTATCTTGGGACCAGCAAATGGTGGGGTGGTTAAGACACTGGACTCCCACAAGACCAACTGCAGTTTGAGTCTTGGATCTAGTGGCTCGCTTTCTCACTTTCCCTCTCTCTCTCTTTCTCTCTCTCTTTTTTCTTTCTTTCTGTCTCTTTCTGTGGTCAAATTAAAATAATAATAATAATAATAAATAAAATTTTAGAAATATCTTGACAGAGTGGAGGGGATTGTTACAAAGGATACTATTAGTTATTAGTATAAACTATAACAATTAACTACAATTATCATCAATAATAGCCATTATTTATTTATTGAATGCTTGATATGTAACAATCACTTAGATATAAAAATTCACTTAACTTTTTTTTTAATAATATCTTCTGTTTTCCTCTTGAAATTTTGGGCATGTACATACACACCTGGCATGTTTTCAAGTTGCTGGGTCTAGGACTCAAACCATGTAGTCAGTCATGTAGCATCAGCCACCTTAACAGCCACATCACTTGCTGGCCCCTTCCTTTAACTTTTAATGACCTATGTTTTAGATATCTTTTTTGTTTGTTTGTTTTAGATATCTTAAATAAAGACAGGGGATAGGTCTGATTCTGTATCCCCAGGAATGATAGAATTGGGATTTGAAAGCTGATTCCTAAAACTATGTTTTTAGGGCCAGCAGGTAATGTGGTGCTTAAGGGCGCCGGACTCCCATATGGCCAACCACAGTTCAAGCCCTGGACCTGGTGGCTTGCTTTCTTACTTTCTCTTACTTATGCTCTCTCTTACTCTTTCCCTCTCCAGTCAAATTAAAATTAATATGCTAAAGTAAAATAATTCTTAAAAAAACCCAATAACTATGTTTTTAAATACAAAACAAAACAAGCAAGAAATCCTCCAAAACAGAATTGCAAAAGAAACCAATTGTACTAAAATACAAGTCCCGTTCGTATCGTGGTGGTTATGGTGGCTGGATCTCATGTGGCCAACTGCACAGTTTGAGTCATGGGTCTAGCAACTTGAGAAACATGTTAGGTGTACGTATGAGTGTGTGCTCAAAATCTTAAAAGAATAAATGGAGGAGAAAGGATTGCGGTGTGACCAACCCCATGGGGTGTGCTTTCTCACTTTCCTTTTCTCTCTGTCTTGCTTTCACTATTGCACATACCCCTACCAAATTAAAAATTTTAGAAAGTCACCAAAATCCAAACTGCTAGGTCTGGGACTCCAACCGTTGTCCAATGTGGGAGTCTACTGCCCTAATCACCAAGCCACCTGCTGGCCCTAATAATGTGCTTTTTAAAACTGATGTTTTCAACCATAAGCTCTAGCAGCGAGTCTAATAATCACTTAAACTTTGAAGTACTGAGCTTGAATAATGTTTTGAGATATATGCAAAGCTGAAATATGAAAATAACAGATCTTTCTCTACTCAAGACACAAGTACTGTTTAAGAAACTGTCGTTTGGGCCAGCAGGTGGCATGGAGGTTAGGTGGCTGGATCCCACATGGCCAACTGCATGGTTTGAGTTCTGGACCCAGTGGCCTGAAAATCATGCTGGACACGTGTGCATACATGCGCAAAGTCCCAGGAGGAGAATGGAAGAGGAGAGATTGTAGTATGGCCATCCCCTCTGAGGGGTTATTTCTCACTTTCCCACTCTCTTTCTCTCTAACCTCTTTCTCTCTGACCAGCAAGTGCATGCACCCTATAGCAAAACTAAAAAAAAAAAAACAAAAACAAGAAAGACTGTAGTTTGTTGCCCATATTCACAATGGAAGAAAATGCTAAATTTCCATAAGAGCTGAATACATTTATATTGTAGATTAAAATTTTTTTTCCACCCAAGTTCAAGTCCCTGCTCCTCCCTCCCCCAAATTCCTTGTTTGAACACCTTGGGTAGCTATGTGTAGGGGAACAGCCCTTTAAACCTCAGGTTAAAAAAAACATGTTCAGGGCCGGAGGGTGGCAGGTGGCACGCTGGACTCCCACACAGCTGACTATGGTTCAAGTCCC